>CAUZXS010006348.1:0-245000 GCA_963585895.1 Sepioteuthis lessoniana
GGTCTTTGATAAATTGCCCTTCGACACTTTGGATAAGTCTTTTACATTCACAATAACTCATATCATAGTAATATGAAGGATTGAACATACACATGCGCACAAACCCCATTATAAATGGCCAATTAAATGAAAGACATGTGAATCGGAGTGTTTATTTTGTTACCTATAAGTGAAATTCCTTACACTGTATGCCATGATCAGCACAAGAGGGGAGGTGGATGAATCGATGAATATGACCTTCTCCTATTGTATAAGTAAAATATATTCAGTAAGATATATTCAGTAATTCTCCTATTGCCAGTAAGATATATTCATATATTTTTTCGCTCTTCTGGAAAAGCAACAATGGACGCCCATATTCATAAGCTATTTTTACTGTTTTGTTCCTCACAGAATACTCAATGATTATGGCCATATGCCAAGATTAAATAGTACTAACTAATATTAATTATGGTGGGCAAGTTGCCATATTTAAAATTAAATGTTTAAGAAACAATAAACAGTATAACAGAAAAAAAGTGAAAATCTCTAAAATCAGTGGAGTAATCAGCTAAATTCCTTCATTTTTACTCACTCATTTGGCTTGTGTACAAAAACCACAGTATAATACACAGTGGAACTTACACAGCTGGTAAAGTAAATGCAGAAGTATATCTTCTACTTCATGGAGGTATGTCTAATTTTACAGTGATCATTGTAAGGAAGGGGTGTCCTCATGGAGTAATGAATTTTGGAATCATAGTGTGTGAGTTTGAAATCCAGTCGCACTATCATGTTCCCTTTTGGACAAATACCCTTGGGAGAGGTATGAACCCCCTTATCCTCCCAGCTATGGGTTAAATAGTATCACAACTGTTCTTATGAAAACTGGCTTTGGCATTAAATAACCTACAAAGATTGTTATGCCATTAAAACAAACAAACCAAGAAAGAAACCATTATTATAAGGAATAAAACTCCATGAGCTGAGTTCAAATCCTAGATGAGACTGTTTGTATCTAACTTCATTTTTGTGCCCTTAAGAAAGGTATGGATCCATTTCTTCTTCCTCTACCTATGGATGAAATAGCAGAGCAGACTAGGCCCTCAAGTCTTGACAGGGCAACTAGTCTAGGAAGAAGGACCCATACATTTTTGCAATTGTAATCAGCAGGAGCAAAAGAATAAATAGTCAAACAAGAGTACATTTGCATATTTTTCTTAATTTCCTATAGCATTGCATGATTGTGTATACTTTATTATGTAAAAGGACAATAAATTAAATCTAAAGATCACAACAAACTGGCTGTGGGAACAAGAAGAAAAAACAACTAAACAAGTATAACTGTTGACACATTCACTGAGTTCACAGGTTAAACATTTTCTTAATACATATCTTTTTTTTCCAGTGGGGTGCAAAGGCGGAGTGCATCTCTTTTGTTAAACTTTAATGCAAGCATCTAACAAATTGAAGTAGATTAGATTCAACCCAAATCATCATTGAAGATTTTTTTTTAATCTCCTTCCACTTAAACAAAGCCCACTCAGCTTTCTTCCAGTTGTAAAGATCTCTTGGGTTCCCATCAGAAATATCTCTCAGAAAAGTGCCGATCTTTAGTCTGGTTGAATCTTCTCTACACATGTGCATCCTGGCCCATGTGCCTCATTGACCAACAAAGTCTCAAGGTTTTTGACAAATTCTGCCTCCACCACATTCGCCCACATGAGCGCATCCCCAATGATAAGCAGCAAACTCAAGTGTCTCAAAGAAGTCTCTGGTCACCATCAAAGATATCTCTCAGAAAAGTGCTGCCTCACTAGTCTGGTTGATTCTTCTTTACTTATATGCATCCTGGACAATATGTCTTGTTGACTGATAAAGTCTTTTACAATTTCTGTCTCCATTGCATCCTAAAAGTTTGCCCATGCAATCACACATCTAATGATGAGCAGCATTGGCTTTCCAAGCAGTGCCACAATGCCAAAGACTCCTCTGGTACAGACACACCCTGCAGTGCCCCAGATCAAGAATGATAAGCAAGGCAATTACACCAAATCCTTTTTATAGATGATGAAAACACTAAGGCAGTCAGCTAAGAAATTGGCTGGTCACTGTGAAATCAGACTTGGAGCTCATATCTGACCCACATCTTTACAGTGTTGATAGAGTCATTAATGGTTGGTCTTTGTGACGGCTAGTGCTGGCAATCGTCTGGCATGAAGTGTGGTCATCAGAGATGTTGTCAATTCAATACATAGAATCGGCTTATCATACACACGCACACCCTCACACAAGTCATCATCATTATCACCATCAATGTTTACATGCTGTTTATTATGAAATGCATCTTCGAGTGACTCATTTCTAATTAAAAACCATCTGAATTACTTTTGAGCAGTTTAGTCACTAACTTCACTTTTACTTAATGTTACACTCTGTTACAGGAGATTAGAATATACTGACTAACTCCTTTAGCAGAAAGGTAAGAATCTTCCTCAAAAAGGAGTGTCTGAGGTATGACACTAAACTGCATGTAGTACTGAGGTGTAGTGTCATTCCTTCATTGCTATCACTCCCAGATCCACTCTGATCTGGAATGATAGTACCTATTAGGGTCTCATCAAGGAGTTAAATAGATCTGTTTGAGATAATGTTCAAAATCACTTTGAGCAACATTTGCTCTTAAAACATTGATATCACATTATTAGAATATTACTAAGAATTATCCATTTAAAATAATTGTGAAGATGCATTTTTGTATTGTATATAATGGGAAACCATAATTGTTAAATTGACTATGGCATAAGATGCCACAAGGATTGACATGCCATAAAACCAACCAAACAACCAACCTGCCATCAGTTATGAAAAAAGCTTCCAGCTATTGCTTAACATTAGCATATCTGTGATATACTAACACAGAATAAAACAGAAGGAAAGACAAAATAAAATCAGTTATACATGTCTATAGCATTACAAAGAAAGAACACATAAACATATCCCAATTGCTAGAATTAGGCATAAATTATATATATATTGTTCTATGAACAAGCAGAAGGACTACAAAATAGCAAAAGACTTACTGGTTAAATGTTGGTAAGATGACCGCATGGCTTTACCATTCTCTGTTAAGGATCACTACTGGTTGAAGACCAGAAGCAAAAAGAGGTCAAGAACAGGTTTTTCAGAGTGTTTGTGACATCCTACAAGGCCTCTAAAAGACATGCCAATCCTCTAAGAGAGATAATTGTTCATTGTATCCATACATAACTATTTCAGTTTTGAGGCAGGTAACAAATTAAGTGTAATCATTCTGTTTTGATAAATAATCATAGAAAAATAATTAATTTGTTGAAAACATTTTTTCACAGCCTTTATGAGCAGAGGTCCCCCATGGCATAGTGGCTAAATTGCTGGACTGCTGCCTCTAAGTAAGTGAGTTCAAACCCCAGTTATGTTATATTCACTTTCAGACTAATACCCTTGGGAAAGGTAAGAACCCTCTTATCCCTCCAGCTATGGGTTAAATAGTATCATTGCTGTTCTTCTATAAGGATGGCTTTGGCAGTAAATAACTTAAAGTTAGGTTTGGTTAGGTTTCTTTGTTTCTAAAATAAATGTGATTACTCATGTATGTATTTACACAACCTGTTCACCACAAGTAAAATGCAACACAAGGTCAATCTTTAAGTGGAGTACATATGGTTTAAATTCAGTTTTCCTTCTAGGGTGATCCTTTCAAATCTAAAGAGCACAGTCTGCCCAACTATTTACTCATAGCTCAGGAGGAGAATTATTCATGACTTTCCCAAGAGCATTAGAATGAAATGAAATGAAATAGAAACTCATCCAGTACTCAAACTCAGGTCACCAGGTCCATTTTCAATGATAATAACCATTATGTCACAAGCATGGAATCTTTTATGTATCAGCCATTAATAACCCTTTTAGTCTTTTGTTTAACTCTTTTTTCCCGCTCTTACAATAACTTTCTACACAGTCTTCTTCGATCTTCATATTCTTTGCTTTTTTTTCAGTTTCCCTTTCAACTTATTATCTCTTCATTTTTCTTCTATTTCTTTCTTTCTTTCTTTCTTTGCTCAAATATTATTTCTCTCTTTTTCCCTGTCACTTTCCTTTCAATTTATCTCTTCTCTTTCTTCTGATACTTTCTTTCTTTCTTCTATGCTTCTTTCTTTCTTTCTTCATTCCTTTCTTTCTTTCTTTCTTTTTATTCAAAATCAATAATGTATCACCATAACAGTAGGGTTTCTCATTAGTCTACCATGAAATTTGTAAAGAAGTTTTCAAGCAAAGAACTAAAAACTTTATTGAAAGCTTATCTCAACTTGATACTTATTCTCATCAGAAGGGAAGAATTTGATATCTATCTTTCTTCCCACCCAGCAGGATTTGATACATGCAGCCATTATAAAAAATGCTTCATCCAGTCAGAACTCCCCATTTTTGGGGCACCTCAGGCAAAAAGTTATAAACTCAGTTTGTCAAGTAGATATTGCCTGGGAAAGAAGGCCCCTGGGACCAGGTCTGTTGGGAAGTGTTTAAATGCTTGAAAAAGATAATCTGTAGAAAGAGAGAGCATGTGAATAAACCCAAATATTCTTCAAAAGGATAAGGATTAAAAAAAATATCAGGAATATTCGAGAATAAATGATAAAGCCCAGGCATGGTTGTTTGTGAAGAGCAGAAAAGTGTTTTCTTAAGGTTTGAATTTTAGTGACATGTTTGTACTGATGGTGACGTGATCATACAAATATCATTGCCTTTATTACTGCTTAGATATTTCTAATCTATTAAATAACGGAAGTGAATTCTTGTAAGAAAGCTAAAATGCAAGTAAATCTTTGTGTGTGTGAGTGTGTGTGTGTGTGTGTGTGTGTGTGTGTGTGTGTGTGTGTGTGTGTGTGTGTGTGTGTGTGTGCTAAGTATAATAATAATCATCATAGAAAATAGGATTGGCAACCTGAGTTCAAATCCTGGATAAAGCTGTTTGCATTTCACTTGGTACTAATGCTCTAGGGAAAGGCATGAATCCATCTGTTCCTACTCCTAGCTTTGGAAAAAATAGTAGAGCAGACTGGGTTCTTTAGTGTAGGAAAAGGCAAACTCTGATTTCAAACCAGCTTTACTCAGTGCAAAAATTGACCGTGTATCATATGCTACCAGTGGTGGAGGGGTTGGGTAAATACATACATGCATACATATATATGTACTCATCCTGTCAGTAGGACCAAAAAATATTCCAACTCCAAACTATTAAAGAGGGATTATACTAAAAAAAGGAGTCCTGATTATGATACCAAAACTGCATCCAGTTTGGCTCCATTCCTGTGTGAAGTACACCTCCATTGTCATTACTCCCAGGTTTACTTTGAACCTGAGTGGTAGTATCAGTTAATGTCTCACTGTAGGTCAAATATATCTATTTGAAAATTATTTGTATTAGATAGGAATACATGAAGCCATATGACTGTGAGTAAACAAAAGATTATTATTAAATAAGAATCATCATCATCATCATCATCATGTCGTGCTGGTAGCACGGATATCCCTGACCCTCTCTCGCCACTTTTCCCTATCGTTCATCAACTCAGGCAGGTCTTCTGGACAACATCCCGTATCCTCACATAGTTGCTGAATGTATGTTCGTGCTGGTCGTCCTGCTTTTGCACAGCTATATGTGGGGGTCCATAAGAGTACATCACTTATGAGTTCGTCCCTGCTTCTCCAGCAGTGTCCTGCATGTCTGGTTCGTCTAACTTGAATAGTTTTCATGATAGGAGGCAGGTGGCCGTACAGTTGGTGTCTTGTGGGGTGTTGCCGCCAGGACTTGTTCAAGATTGCTTGCAGCATTCTTGTGTAATTGCTGTCTAGCTTCTTCTCCAGCTGTTTTGTTAGAGTCCATGTAGTGCATCCATATAGCAGTATTGATGCGACCGCTGCCTGGAAGAAACTGCGTTTCATTTTATCGGTTAGGTCTGATTTCCATATAATCGATAGCCTACTGATAGCTGTCCATGCTTTCGTTCTTGAAATTATATAAATTGTATAAAAATTATTAGTATTAAGAAGAGTTACTGGAAGCTATAATTGCTTAAAAATCATTATAATCATTGATTACTGGAAATCATATAATTGCTTGAAAAGTGACTTCAGCATTAAATAAACCTACAAGGATTGAAATGCCTTAAAACCAACCAACCATACTAAACCAAATATACATACATATATATACATACAAATATATATATATATATACAACATCACATATGAATAAGTATAAACAAAACAATTTTTAAGTTATTTTCCTTCTAACCAAAGATACCAGGATTTTATACTTTTTAGTGGAGCATACAATCAAAAAGTACATTTAGTGTCCTTCATTAAAAAGACCTCCTTTCATATATGATCCAGAGGATATAGTTAAATACAGAGTGAACCAGGATCCAAGGGGATACATAAAATTATAATAATAATAATAAACTTATAAAACTGAAGCATCATTAAAATAATATATATACATATATGAAATTAAAAATAATGAGTATGATTATTTAAACAAATTTACAATATCACCCATAAATAAGTACACTCCAACCATTTTTTCTTATGAAAAGTTACTTTCTTCTAAAGCAAAAGTACTATTTCTAGTAGAATATTATGCAATCAAAACAGATATTATAGGGAGATATTTATGACTAATTACTTCAGCACTGAATCTTTGTAATAAGAAATATGAATAGGTAGCAGTCCAAAACAAAAAGTTCTATATTTTCAAACCAAACTTTAATTTTATTCTTGGTTGCAGCATTTCAGTATAGTAGAATTTGGTAATAAATGATTACTAATAATATCAGTTTTAATTGTATAATTTTTCCATAGAAATTATAAAATTCTACTATCTTTAGTTTTGAGGAAAATTAATTTAGAAATAAGCAGTGTACTTATTTATGGGTATTACTATATATATATATATATATCCATATTTACTTCCATATTGTCCTTTTGGAAAAACAAATTCTAAATACTTTCTTATATGACATCTACCATGGATGACTTCAAAATACAATCTGTAAATATAAAAACTTATCTATCTCTGCATATTTCTCTAAAAACAGGAGGACTTTTCTGATCTCTTAAAAATCCAACATTTTCAAACATCATTCCATGTGCCAAACACGTACTTAATACTCTTTAATTAAATGCACATTTATACATTTTTCATTATATACATTTTCTTTGTTCCTGTTATCTCGAGAAGCATCCATTGCTGTGGGAACAGTTCTCATGATATCAAAGTCCTGATGAAGGTTATTAAATTTGGATTATTCTATTTTTCTACTTTCTTCATACTGTCAGATTCAATCTCTTTGAATGAATTGAACACTCTGTTATCTGGTAAGACAAAATGTAAACAAACAAAAGCTACTACATAATGCCTGATAATTCCTGAGCTGATGTGGTTCACTTGTTAGCTGAGCAATATGATACTAAGTCTAACATAAAGTTGGGCAGGTTTCGATCCCAGCGTCCTATGTGTCTAGCCACACTGAAGAGTTGTGATACAACGAAACAGTCTGTCTGTGGATGACAATATATATATATATATATATACACAAACACACGCACAAACATCCACACACACATATATATATATATATATATATGCATACAAACACATGTGCTACATAAAATTTCAGGGAATTTGAACAGTGAACATGAACTGAATGTAGTACCGAGACTTATTATTATTATTTTGAGCGGAACTGATTGTGAGATCAATAGATAACCAAATGGGGTAAACACTGTGTCAGGATAACGAATTTACTTTTTTATGATCAAATAATCTAAACATTTGTGTAACAGCTTGTATACTTTGTGGGCGTATGAGGAAGTATAGTTCAAATTCCACTCAAATTACCTCATTCTGATCTATTGCAATTACAAATTTAAAGAAAATCAAAGTAAATATTTGAATAATGTATAGGAAATCATGACCTCCATCCTCCCTTTGATATTTAAACTTGAAATTTTTCCTTTTGTGCAGTATGTACTTTCTATCACTGAACTATGAAAATATGCAATATAGGAAACAATATACAATTTTTATAAGAGTAATACATTTAAGAACTTTTAACTTAGAGAATAAAGCAATTTCCAGTTCAATTTGTAACTGAATAATGCATTTTGAGGGTCTTTTCATTTATACTAAATGCTATCTATCTTTCTTTTTATCTATCAATCTATCTGTTTGTCTTTATCTCTGTGCTGTTGTGTGTGTGTGTGTGTGTGTGTGTGTGTGTGTGTGTGTGTGTGTGTGTGTGTGTGTGTGTGTGTGTGCGTGTGTGTCTGTCTCTATCTCTCTCTCTTTATATATATATATATACACACATACACACACACACTCACACACACACACACTCACAAAATTATGATTTTATATAAAATATTAAATATTACATGAGATCTAAAAGAGTTTCAGAACCAACATAATTGTTATAGTGAGCTATTCACAAAAGTATGGGATATATATCACATTATTTCAATAATAAAATATTTAAATAATTCAAAAGTGTGAAATTATATATATATATATATATCCTATGGTACACACAGAATTTTAGAACAGCTTTAAATTGAGCACACATTGTGAGTTCTAAAAAAGGACCCTTTTTTTCACTCACAGCTTGTCAGAGAAACTCCATGACTGAGAAAATCTGTGACAGCAAGCAGTGCTTTTTTTAGAATTCACAATGTATGCTCTACTTAAAACTATTATAATATATATCAATGCACACACACACACACACACACACATATAAGATACACATATAAAAATGTGGAAGTAAATAATGGAAATGAATCCAACAATATAGAGAAAAAATTGAAAAACAAGGTAATCCAAAACGAAGAAATTTATGTAAAAGAAAGTCAATGTTATAATGTTTCAGTTCTAATGAACCATCATCAGAACTAGGAAGGATGATGTTAAATCACCAATGGATGTTTAATAAAATACAAAACAATTTATTCATTTCCCACTTACTGTCACACTTTCCTCATTAAGCCTTACTCGTTTATTTCCAGCTCACTGCATTTTTCATATAGATATCTCAAATCCCCCCCTTTCAATTCTCTTCCCTTTCCCTTTCTCTCATGAATATTTTATCTATTTACTTTTTCCACTATCATTTAAAACTTCACTTACCTTTCTCTCAGAATAACTGTTTTTCTACATTTCAGAAATTTTAATTTAGAGAAAAATCAATTAACATGTGTTTAATTTGTGTTTTAGTATTATTTAATTGTTTATATGTGTCATTTGCTTGTTCTCTTTTCCTCTCTCTTTTCTTTCCTAAGATTCCCCTACCTCTCTCTTCTATCTCCTAATCTCTTCTTCCATTTCTTTTCTTCTCTTCCTTCCCTCCTTCCTCCTTATTCTTTCTTCTTCTAATTCAATTACTTTCTTGGGAATTCCATTTGTTCTACAGCATTGTCTTAAACAGTCATGTGACATATTGTGGAAATTTTATCAGTGGCTTTTTATAAAAAGAAAAGGAAAAAAAAAGAACATTTTTAGGGACTTAGTCTCTAAGAAGAAAAAAAAGTGAAATAAAAGGACATTTTTAGGAACTTGGTCTCTAAGGAAAAAAAAAGATACACGTATGAACCCTTGTTTATCTGGAGGGTAGAAATAGGGGCTTCTTTCCCTGTTTTGTGAGTGTAGCAGTTGGTGAAAGATTTTTTTTAGTTTTTTTTACTTCTTTTTTATATTTATGAGTTACTTGTCATATTTGCATTGGGACACATATGCAACTAATTGGAGTGACCTTCCTTTTGTCCTAATAAACTACTTTGAATTTTAAACAAGGATCTCTGTCCTCCTTATTTTATTTTATTGTTGCCTTCATATTTTTTGTAATATCATTATTGTTACTAATGTCCAATTTTGTTGACTAAATAAAATTGTGATGATATTTTTAAACACAAATGCTGATTTATTGATTAAACAGTTACCTTTTCTCTGTATTTATAATATTTCTTCCTTGTTCTGTATTTTATCTAATATCCATCGGTGATTTAACATCACTAGATATCATTCTTCCTTGTTCTGATGAGGGTTCATTAAAACTGAAATCTTATAACATTGACTTTCTTTTACATTAAATTCTTCATTTTGGATTACCTCATTCTTCAATTTCTTCTCAATATAATAATGTTTATATTTATGAAATAACATATATTTGGATAAAATATATATATGATATATATATTAGTAAATATATATTCTAAAATTCTTATTTCTTTGTATATATGCTTGTAACAATAACCAAACAAAAGCAACACATTATGTTGATACTTTCATTACACTTTAAATGCTCTAACTCAGAGAATGAAGCAATTTCCAGTCTAACCAATTTTTAATGAATGATAATTTTGTTGGGTCTATATATATGCCAAATGTCATTTTTTAACCAATCAAATTCTCAATATATCAAAAATAACTACAAAATGTGAATTTGAAAACTTCTCTCCTGCCTAAATAGAAGTATCACTATCATCATGGGCTACTATTACAACAGGGACCCAACTGTTTAACTAATTACATCATATACAATATAGGTAGTAATATACAAAATGCAATACCAGCATTATATACTATATACTATATACATTACAGGTGGTAATAAATGCACATAAATTTATTACTGATTGTTTCACAGTAATACAACACTATAAAGATGTTGATGAAAATGGTTGGTTGGTAGGTTTTATGGTATTTTAAGCTTTGTTTAGTTATTTTAAACAAAGTCAGTTAAAAGATAATTGTTTCCAGTTATCATCATCATCATCATCATCATCGTGCTATCAGCATGGATATCCTTGACCCTCTCTTGCCATCCCTCCTTCTCGTCGATTGCTTCTGGCAGGTCTTCAGGGCTACATTCCGTATCAGCACAGACCTGCTGTATGTAGGTTTTTAGCTGGACGTTCTGCCATTGCTCGTCCATTTGAAGGGGTCCACAAGAGTACATCACTTATGAGCTTGTCGCTACTTCTCCTGCAGTGTCCCACATGTCTGGTTCATCTACCTTGGATAGTTTTTGTGATGGGTGGTAGGTGGCCGTACAGCTGCTGCTTTGTGGGGTGCTGCCTCCAGGACTTGCTCAATATTGCTGGCAGCATTCTTGTGTAAACAGTTATATACAATACAAAAATAGGAGAGAACTAGTGGTGCAGTGGCAAACATGTTGGACTGCAACATTTTAGTAAATGAGTTCAAACTTTAGTTGCACTATTGCATTCATTTTTGGACTAATAAACTTGTGATCTGAAGTGGAAAAAATAGTCTAATTCAATAGTTCTCAAACTTTACTGATGTTGGGTGCACTACATTTGCTTCAGATGCAATTATTAGGCATTATACCATGGATACTTCTCCTTCAAAAAAAAGACATTGAGTGAACAAGAGAAGAGAAATAAGTGATAAAGAAAATAAGTTGATACCAAAATCATCATCATCATCATCATCATCATCATCAATCCTTTGATTTCTCTTTCTCACCATCAGTCACTTTTAGTAAGACTCTTAGATGGCATCCAGTGTCTGCAAAGAGCTGACAAATTTAGGTTTTATGGGTCTGCCAAAACGGGTACGTTCATAAATAGGAGTTTATAAGAAAATGTCATTTTTGAGTTCATTCTTACTTCTCCAGAAGACAAGGAAATTTGATGACATAATTCTTCTATTATACTTTGCTATATATAACTTATTTTCCACTAAACCATAATCAAATGCAATTTAAAGAGTTGGAAAATATTTTGGATTTATTTAACAGACTTACTTTTAAAAAACTGTTAATTATATTACAGTTTTATTAGTTTTATATGTGGAAATTTCAAAATACAGTGAAAAATCTACTTTCTTTGTCTTTTTCTCTTGGACAATTTTGGTTTGTTTTAGTTTATTTGTTTTATGGCCAATCAACTTTTGAGGGTAATTCAATGCCAAAGCCATCCTTGTACAAGAACAGTAGTGAGACTATCTAACCCATGGTTGAAGGGATAAGGAAATTCATAACTTTCACAAGGGTATTAGTCTGAAAGTGAATCTAATAGCACAACTAGAGCTCAAACTTGCTTCTTACGATTTCACAGTCCAGCACTATGTATTACTATTTATAGATAATTTCATAGCCACTATGCCACAGGGACTCCTCAAAATAACTAGAATTGAAGAGAATTATTACATAATAAATAATACATACAGTTGCAAAATAGGCACATAATATGCATGATATATATTTACACATATCCACAACTGCATTTGCTAACATACTCATACAAGCATTGTCATGAATACATGTGGATTTTCAAACAAGCACACACACACACACACACACACACACACACACACACACACACACACACACACACACACACACACACATATGCATCCAACAATCCACATTCATGTACAGAAAAAAGAGAAAAAGAGAAAGAAAAAAGGAGGAAAAAGAAAAGAAGAGAGAACATAAAATGAAGAAAGGAAAGGAAAAAGAAAAAAGAAGAAAACAGAAGTAAAAAGTAAGAGGTAGAAAATAAAGATGAGAAAATGAAAAATCAGGAAAGTAAAAATAAAAAAAAAAAACAAAGAAGGAAAATAAAAACGAAAAACAAAAACAAAAAAAGAAAAAGAGAACCAGGTGAATGAAGGGGGCATAGAGAATATTGAAGAGACAGAAAGAAATCTGAAGAAAGAAGGAGAGAGACAAGTGATGAAATGTACCAAATAAAAACATAAGCGCCAAAGTAAAAGAGAGAGAGAGAGAGAGAGAGAGAGAGAGAGGAAGGGAGGAAGGGATGAAGATATGAGACTCTTGTTGGAAACCTGTTTAACAGGTTTGAAATTCTTTCATACCACCTTTTCTTTTAGTGTTTGTTTGCTCGGTTGATCGACTGGGGATTACCTCAATACACCTTCTGAAAGCTTCATAACACAGACACTGCTTCTGATGATGAATTCCTAAAAAACGAAGGCATACTACAGCAAAGACAAATTCCCTCTCAACCCACAAACAAAAACCAAAGAGAGAGAGGGGTAGAAAAGACATTAAGAAAGATAGTAGCCCTAATCAACCAACGACAATCAAAGAAACAACTGGTTTTCCCTCCTCAGGTATGTTTGGCCGTTCAGTCTACACGGTGTCAAATCGAATACAGTCACAACCTCAAGCCGAGGGCCAGAGTGAAAACACAGAAAAGAATACGGTGTTTATGGCCACAGCCAAAGACAAAGACAGAGATATGGGAGGATCAACAAGTCCCTGGGTAGCTGAATGGGGAAGCTCATCAGTATCCTTAAAAGAGTTTCCTACAAAACATGAAGTCCCTAATCTTTTAAAAGTTACCAAGGGTCATTATATGAACATTGGGTTAAGTAGATTTGCATTACAGAAAACTCATCAACAACTGTACCTTCATTCCGTTGGGAGATGTATTAAGGTTCTCTCACACAGTGTACAGAGGTTAGCAGATGGACTTGGTGTTGGGGGTCGAAAGTTCCGTATGTCTGCAAGCAAAATGTTGCCTTTGGAACAGAGACTTTCTATCCCAATCACTTACCAGGGGTGGTTTGAGGTTCTTTCAGAAGATGGAAAAGGGAGCAAACCGATAGAATCGGTACAGGAGCTCGCAAAATTATTCCCAGAGAAATGCTTGGTGCGACAGGATATCTTGACTTACTGTACAAATGATGATGGCAAACTCAGCAGAGTTGTGACAAAGGTAAGAAAAAAATGAACGGGTGAAAAAATGGTGTGTGGGAGGGGATAACCACAAAAATATTGAAGAAATTGCAGGTGTAAATTCTAGTTACAAAAGCAAGGTAAGTACACTAAAATCTCTCACAGGCATATTTATAAGTAAGTGTTTATAAGTCTTTATAAATGAATATTTATTTCTAAAGTTAGAATAATGATTTATAGGGTGAGAATTGATCTAACAAAAATTCAAACAATTACTTTAATTCTTTAAACCTAAAATGTATTAAAACTTGTTTTATAGCAATTCAATTCTGATCGAGTGTTTACATTTATTTTTGCATCTGTTACTATGAAATTATTTATATATTGTATTTCATATAAGTATGAATATATGTAGGTATGCAAGTTTACAATTATTTGTATGTATGTATATATGTATGGTAAAATGCAATGTTTATGGCAAGGTGTGAGTTTATTGAAGAATTATTTGTTTTACTCTTAGATTGTAAACAGAAAATCAGTGACCATTTAAAAATCAGAAAATAAATGTTCAATTCTAAATGTTTTTCTGTGTTTTTTTTTTCTTATACTGACATGAACACATATACACAGTTAAGTTCATCTATCTATCTATCTATCTATCTATCTATATATATATATATATATATATATATATATATATATATATATTGTCTGTATATCTATCAATAGATTGAAAAATAGAGATAGATAGATAGATAGATATACAGACAAGATATATATATATATATATATATGTTGTCTATCTCTCATGCTTTCTCTTACTCACTCTTTCTCTTACTCACTCTTTTCGTTATATATATATATATATATATATATATATATATATATATATATGTGTGTGTGTCTGCGTGTGCATTTGAAAATCATTGTTTAAGATACACGTGATACTGTTCTTTCGTAACCAAAATATATGATATATATATATAGACATATTTTTAAGATGTAAAATTTCCATTCTTCTTGAACAAACTTATAATTGATTGACCATTTGTACTTATACTGATGTGAAGATATATATATATATATATATATATATATATATATATATATATGTATTTGTGTGTGTGTGTGTGTGTGTGTGTGTGTGTGTTAATAGTTATAAGCTTGTGAATCAATGTATAACATCACATGCATTTCTCTCTTCATCATTCTTCATCCACAGACATACACATATATAAAAAATGTAATTATAAATAAACACATATACACATACACCTACAATATATATATATATATATATATATATATATATATATATATATAATTGTGTGTATGTATGTGTGTGTGTGTGTGTGCATGTATGTATATGTGTGTGTATGTGTGTGTGTGTGTTTAAATTAATAATTATCTTCTCTCATATTCTGTACTGTACAATTGCTTTCATATCAAAAATGCAGGTAATTATTGATTTTACCTCACACACATAGATACATATATATATATACTGTAGAGGTTTATGGTTCTCACTAGGTCACTCTCTGAGTTAATGATAGGCCAAATTTTGTGGTATTAAGTAGTGCTCAATATCAATGAAAGAGCTTTTACAAATATACATATATATATATATATATATATATATATATATATATATATATATATATATATATATATATATAACATAGCAGTGTCTGTGACCCTGGGTTTCATGCTTTACAAATTTGTCTGACAGAGTGAAAGGTTTTCAAAAAAAGATCAATTAATATGGTTAATTTTTTGTTATGCTGGTGTTGGAAAGGGGATTTTGTTTGAGTGAATGTTTCTCTCTCTCTCTCTCTCTCTCTCTCTCTATATATATATATATATATATATATATATATATATATGTATAGGAAATGTCCTGATGATCCATTTTGGTGAAAGCTAGGTAGATATTTTCTGACTCTGCAAGCATTCACACACACACACACACACACACACACACACACACACACACACACACACACACACACACACACACACACACACACACACATATACATATATATATATATATATATATACTTTAAGAAAAACAACAAAACCGGTCACATAGGATTATAAATTTATTTCAATCCTGTTATGCATTTTTGAAATTTCCAAAAACACGAAAAAAGTAACAGGACTTCTTCAGATCTTTTCGATAAAAAAACTAGAATAGACACATGGTAGTGGGAGGGGATAGTGGGAGGGGATAGAAGAGGGGTGAAGAGTTACCTATTCATTAAGCCCACTTCCGTTTTAAATTTAAATTTCGGTTAGCAATGTAGTAAAAATTGTTTTTTTTTAAACTTTTCTTTAATTAATAATTTTTTTAATTATATTTAGACCTAAATTACAGATTTTTTATTGAATTAGATTTAAACTTTAAATAATAACTTCACGTAAAGATACAGTAATAGATATATTAAAACTAAAAACAAAAACAATATTTAATTTATTTACTATATTTTAACATTTCAAAAATATTTAGAAAGCATTAATCAGTTCCACTTTTTATGCGTAGTACATATGTATTATATGCTTTTTCACAATTTTCTATCTAACAATTTATTTTATTTATTCTCAAAATTAACTCTAATTTTCAAAATTAACTCTAGGTTTTTATAGAAAAATTTGGTTAAATATTTATAGTTTAAATTTAGCCCTATGTCTACACCTCGCTATTAGTTCATTTCTCTTATTTAATAATTTTTTTGGCTCAGGAAAAAGCAAAATGTGGATTTTATCCTATAGACTCCAACATGTGGACACACCAGTGTTGGGCAACCAGCAAAGACTTACTTACATCATGTCTGCATGGACACTAGATGTAGTTTTGAGGACCTGCCAGGTGTGATAGATGACAGGAACAGATGGCAAGAGAGAGTCAGAGAACTCCACACTGTTTGTATTAATTGGTGATGATGATGATGATGTTTGTTTGTTGATTAGATTTTTTTGTTCAATAACATATCGACCTGCATGGGTTATTTGAAGCCATCCTTGTAGATGTACTTTTTAACCCATAGCTGGGATATTTAAGTATATATGGTATATATGTATGTAATCATATACACACACACACACACACACACACACACACACACACACACACACACACACACACACACATATACATATATATATATATATTATATATATATACAAAAGAGAATTCTTAAGAATTAAAGTAATTAACACACCTGTTACACATATTACCTGTATCACTTTATTCCTTTTTTAATCCTTTCAGAAAAAAATTCAGTAAAAATTTAAAATTTTTTAAAAAAGTTTAATTCAGTTAAAAGTTTTGAAAAATCTTAAAAAGTTTATCCTTTCTTGTGATATATATATATATATATATATATATATATATGTATATATATATATATATATATATGGAGAGGGAGAGAGGGAGGGGGTAATTTAGAATAACATTGATATAACATTTGGTCATAGGAAAATGGAATTGGCAACTTGAGGTCAAATCCTAGACAAGGCTGTTTTACATTACACTTTCACTAATGCTCTTAGGAAAGGTTTTAATCCAGCTGTTCTTTCCCTAGCTATGGATAAATAGTTGGACAGCTTGATTTCTTTAACCTTGATAAGACTACCAGTTTAGAAGAAAGAAAACTCTGAAATCAAACTGTACTCTACTTGAAAATTGACCTTGGGTCTCATCCTGTGCATACCAGAGGGATTGCGTGAATATATATATATATATATATATATATATATATATATATATATATATATTAGAATACTAGGTGCTATATTAAACAAATCCAAGAAGCTGCATCCCCCAAAACAACAGTTGTACGGCCACCTACCTCCCATCTCTAAAACCATCCAAATAAGAGGAAGAAGACATGCATCATACTGCTGAAGAAGCAAGGATGAACTCATCAGTGACATTTTCTGATGAACCCCTTCACATGGACGTGTAAGTGTTGGCCAGCTGACAAGAACTTACCTACAACAGCTCTGTAGAGACACAGGATGTAGTCTGGAAGACCTGCCAGGAGTGATGCATGATAGGAACGAATGGTGAGAGAGAGTCAGGGAAATCCATACTAGTGGTATAACTTGATGATGATCATATATATATATATATATATATATATTTGTGTGTGTGTGTGTGTGTGATCACTCATCCCTTAGTGTTTGTAAGTCTATCAGTCCTGAAATCTAAACAGTCTTGAAATAAATATCTCCTGATGATCACCTAGGTTGAAACCAGTTAGAATCAACAAAATTATAAAAATCATTTTCCAATGTTTATGTGTCTATTTTTCATTAATTCTCTCTCTCTATCTCTCTCTCTCTCTCTCTCTCTCTCTCTCTATATATATATATATATATATATATATATATATATATATATATATATATTGTAAGTATTTGCGTGAAAGATATTCACAGACCTACAGTTGTATGGCCACCTACCTCCTATCTCTAAAACAATCAAAATAAGATGAACATACATACATACATACATACATGTATGTATGTATGTATGTATGTATGTATGTATGTATGTATGTATGCTTACAAATACATATATACAGTGTTTTTATATGTATATATATTATATTTTCAGATATCCAAGATGTTATTCTTATCTATTCAGAATATTATTATATAAGTTTTAATAATTTTTTAGAATATTCATTTGATATTATGAATACAGATTTTCAGGTAATTTTAACATATGTCTATGCTGCTTGAGCATATGTAGTTATTTACTAAACTCAGTTTAAATTTGGCTCAAGGCCACCAGTATAAAGCACACTGTGAGAACTCATTACTAATGATCTATGAAATCAACTTAGTAGCCATTACAGTACCACAATGACTTATATTTATATATTTGATCATATATATATATATATATATATATATATATATATATATATATATATATATATATCTTAATTTCTTTACTAGTGTAAGTAGATCCATAAATTTAAAATAAATTTGTGAAGTTATGTATTTTTGTCTTATGCATGAAGATAACTTTACTTCAAAAAGTTATTCAAGCTTGTAAAATGTTTATTAATTAATGATATTTTTTTTATTTCTTTAAGTTAGAGTAATTACTGATAGGAGTGGTAAACAGTGGTTATTATATCCATCTCTTTTGTTCAGGGTGGAGTTGAAGAACGTGACTTTTGTACATTGAATATTAAAGTTCTATATTAGTTACACAATAACAATGGTCACATGTTTCTGACCCACCCTGGTTTTCTATCACATATATACTATTTATTTTGTGCCTTTTTTTTTACCTATATTCTGTTAAAGCTTTAATCAATAAAAGGTGAAAATTGAAGAATGATATAACAAAAAATTGCAGAATATGTCAAAAAATTACTGAATGCTATGACATAAAAAATATCTCAATAAAACCTAGCAAATGACCTGAAATAATTTTAGTCATTTTTACATTTTATTACATATTGTTCTTTTTGTTTTAGTTTTTTTCCATTTTTCAATTTTTTGTTCATGATGAATCTATTAAAAAACCATAATTTAAAGTAGTTACCCAGAGGGAAGATGGAGCAAATACTTCTTGCCTACGGTCTCCAAAGAAACTGTCGCAGCCATAATGATGCTATATAAAAACACAAAAGTAAAAGATCACTCACTGGATGGAGACACAGACTACCTCGACATTGTAGCAGGTGGGTTGCAAGGAGATACATTAGCCCCATACTTGTTTATTATCTGCCTAGACTACAGGCTTTGAACGTCTATAGATTTAAAGAAAGAAAATGGCTTCATGCTGGCAAAGGAAAGAAACAGAAGATACTCTGCACTGACTATGCTGATGACATAGTGCTTTTGGCAAATCCACCTGCCCAAGCCGAATCCCAGTTGCATAGTCTGGAACAGGCAGCCGGTGGCATAGGCCTCCATATCAATACAGACAAAACAGAATGCATGTGCTTTAATCAAAGAGGGAACATTTCTACATTAAATAGTGGTCATCTGAAACTAATTGACAAATTCACTTACTTTGGAAGCAATGTCTCATCAACCAAAAATGACATTAACATGCAATTAGCAAATGCATGGGCAGCTATCAATAGGCTATCAGTCATATGGAAGATAGACCTGTCTGATTAAATAAAACACAATTTTTTCCAACCAGTGGTCATATCAATACTGCCATATGAATGCACTACATGGACTCTAACCCAGCATATAGAGAAAAAGCTTGGCGGCAATTACTAAAGAATGCTGTGAGTTGTATTGAACAAGTCCTGGAAGCAACACCCCACAAAACAGCAGCTGTACAGTCTCCTATCACGCATCATGAAACCATCGAAATTAGATAAACCAAACATGTGGGACACTGCTGGAGAAGTAAGGACAAACTCATAAGCGACGTACTCCAGTGGACGAGCAAAGGTTGGACAACCAGCAAGAACCTAACTACAACAGCTCTGTGCCAATACAGGATATAGCCTGGAAGATCTGCCTGGAGCAATAGAAAAGAGAGATGGGTGGTGAGAGAGGGTAAGGGAAATCTGTGCAAGCAGCACAACATGATGATGATTTCCTGATATGGGGCACATGCAACACCGGTGGGACATTGTAATATTTTGGAGGGGCATGCAATATTTTTGTGAGGCTAGTTTAGAGACCAAGTTGTTGGTTTTTTAAGCTTCCTTCACATGAATTGTATATTAAAAATTATAGTGGGAGGGCATCAGAATTTTAGAAATACCAAAGTGGGGCATTGCCCAAAATCAGTTGGGAACCACTGATTTAAAGACGTTCATTGTGGGAATCACTGAATTATTCTCTCTCTCCCTCTCTCTCTCTCTCTCTTTCTCTCTCTCTCTCTCTCTCTTCACCCACGTATACATTCATTTAATGTATTAATTCTTCACCCTTTCTTTTTTCTTTATTTCTCAGCATATATGGATATGCATGTGTGTATTTGTGTTTGTGTATACAGTTGTCTGAGTGCTTGTAAGTATAGATTTCATATCAGTAGGTCTTTGAATATCTTTCACACAAATACATGCACATACATACACATACAAATACACATACAAATACACATACATGTACATACATAGATATTTATTTAAGCATGTATATATATATATATATATATATATATGTATATATATATATATATATATATATATATATAAACATGTGAAAATATATATATATATATATATATAGTATATGTACCACCAAAGCTGGTACAAACACACACACACACACGCTCACATACATATATATATATATATATATATATGTATGTATAATTGATATATATATATATATATATATATATATATATATATATAATTGAGAAACAAGAAAATATATACTTATTAATTTTGTTTGACAATGATATTTTGCTCTATATAACCTTATTCATATATGTCTATATATATTATAAAATTTACATTGAGCACTCAACTTGGATAATTTCATTAAAACATATCTATAGAATAAATAGATATAATATAATTCTATAATATAATATAATTATATAATATAATATAATATATATACGCATATATATATATATATATATATGTATAGATTGATTGATTGATTGATTGATAGATTGATTGATTGTTTTTGTAATTGTAATATTATCATGTTCATTCAGATTTAGTTGTAAATAACATATCATTGAAGATAACAGAGATTACATAAAAAATGATGTTATCTTTTCACGGTGGTTTTTTTAAGCCAGTTTGGAAAAGATATGCATCTTAAATACTCTAATTAAGATGTAGAATCTGTTGATTTTTCTATATCTGTTTTTGTTGATGCATCTCTATTGTTTACCATACAATATTTCTAAATACATAATGATCATAATGATATATACAATAATATATAAAAAATATATATAAATAATAAATAATACATGACAATAATACATAATGATAATATTTACAATAATAATAATAGTTTTAATAATAGTTTTAAAAATAATACACAATAATAATACATTATAATTCATAAATGATAAATAAATAATAAATAAGCATGATATATAATATATACATGATAATATACATTTTATATCTATATTGTCAACAGTGTAATATTCAATGAGGATCATTAAATGAAAACCTTAGTAAAACTAACTTAAAGATTTCATATAAATCATTCATTTTGGTACTCATGCTTGTATATATTGGGAAAGAAAATGAGTATATATATATATATATATATATATATATATATATATATATATATCAGTTTGTGTTTAAGTATTTGTACATGTGAGCCTATAAAGAAATAAAACAAAAAGACCAGACACGACAATTGCATTCTCATAACTCTAGATTTTTCCAAAACATGTTAATTTGATATCACAAACTCTCTTTTTCTTTCTCATTCCATCAGATTTTATTGTAAACTTTACTCAACTATGAATTCTGTCTGTCTGTCTGTCTGTTTGTCTACGTGTGTGTGCATATGAATATTACTGTAATTTTATTTACATGTATAGGCATATACATGCATATATTACATGTATATCTATCAATGTGTATGCATATTTTCAAGAAAATGATTAATGCAAGAATACTTACCAACATTTGCTGGTAAAACTTATGCAACAATTGAAAAAAAGTTTTTCTTTTAATTTAAAAAAATGACTTATTCCTATTACTCTTTCTAAGAAAAAATAAGAAGAAATTGAAAATACAAATATGTGGAAGTGTGTAAAAATACAGCTATGTATATGTATATATGCAGATATTGAAAAAAAATTATAATTAAAAAAATACAATAGGTAAAATCTATGTTGACAAAAATAACCTTTATCTGCTGGAAAAGGGATTATATTTTCAGATATACATTTATAAAAATAAAATTACTGTAAAAATAGATAAAGATGTGTTTATGTCAGAAGAGAGCGGTAGAGAGTGCACATATGCATGTATGTGTTGATGTTGGCATGTGCACATGTTATAAGAAAGAAAGAATCCAACAAAAAGGAAAAAATATAAATATATTGGTTTTCTTTATACATTTATTTTGAAATGCATACATTAGAGGTGATTCATGGCATAATGGTCAGAGTTAACTAATGAGTTAAATAATAGCAATGAAAGGGTACTCTTCACTCCCTGGAATCCAAGAGCTAGAGATTCACCACTCAATGCAATCTAATGTCATATCAGGACACTGTGTGTATATGAATGCATATACATATGTACATGTATATATATATATATATATATACACGCACACACACTCATATATCTCTATGTGTTGGATATTTACTTGAAGATCTTTTTGACATTTCATGTAAATTGTGTAAGTGACATAACCAGAAATGCACTTGTTACCTAAAATAAACAGAATGCCGGATGTTCCCAAGCGGAAGTGCCACATAAATTGTGGGGGTGGCATGCTTGAAGGAGGCATGTCTCTGTGCAATACTTTGGCTGCAGACTAGAGATGTGACTACGAGAATTTGCATGGGTGTCCAGCATATTATATAATCAGCAGAGTTGAGCAAATAAGAGAAGACCCCATTTATATGGCCTTGTACCGCATCCAAATAAAAAAACTAGTAAATGACCAAATGTTCTCTAACAAAAGCAACAAGCTGAAAACATACCCATATGTAAGAACAAAATAATTCTTAACAAAATACAAAGCTCTTAGTGGATCTATTCATTTTGAAATATATATATATATTATATCAGTGTTGGTTGTCACTAAATCACTTCGTAAGTTTGTGGTGGAAACTTCATGAAACCCAGGGATTGCAAAGAAAATTCCATGGCAGTAAATATATAAATCTAATATATATTTATTTATTATTATTATAAATATATATATGTGTGTGTGTGTGTGTGTGTGTATGTGTATGTGTGTGTGTGATGTGTCAGTTTAATTCACTTTTAAAGATAATTTCTTTTAATTTCACACAGAATAATTTATGGAGAGTAAGCAATTCTTATCTTGCTTCTTAGAAATACACGCCATTAGTTACCTGGGATAAGAAACAGAGAATTATTCCTTACTTCACCAAATAAAAGTGGATTCATGCTTTTGGCAATAGCATTAGGGCAAAGAGACCACAAACTACCACACTATTTTAGGGAAAAAATAAAGTGAAAAAAGAAAAACTGTTTATACAAAAGTCAATCAATAAAAATTGGGAATTTTTTGAAAAATCCCAAAAATCTTTTTTCAGAATTTTTTTCCGTAAATGTAAACTCTGCATTGTTTGAAAAAGGTTTATATTTTAAAAGGTTTATTATTTTAATTTTGCAAAAAAATATCTCTTTTTAGACTATTGAAAATGGTGGAAAATGAAAGTACTCCTAGCACTGTAATCAAACCTTTAAGTTCAAATCATGTAAAATTTACAGATTAATGTATTGTGACGTTGCATAAATATTTATCTCAGGACGCAAGTTTATTTTATGCACATGTGACGTCGGGGCAGTCTGGCACTTGACCCTCCGCAAAATAAGTCTTAGTCAAGACTTCTATTTCGGGCATATGGTAATGGCAAATAATGTGGCCGGGGGGGGGCTAGACTCATCTCCAATGCTGGCGAGGGGGTTTCCAATTTCCCTTTCACATACCCCACCATGTCCTTTGTTTTCCTACCCCCTCAGATAACAGAAAGCATGGACTTCTAGGTTAAAACAAAATATATTTCACTGTAGTCAAATTTCCAAAATTCCCTTGTAATGTTTTTAAGGCAAATAAGACATTTAGTGAGAATAAATGAAAGCAATACAAAGCTAAAAAAGATATGTGCAAAAGAAGGCAACTCAATAGATAAACAACATAGCCAATATATTTCAACACAAGCAAGTATTTAAAATGTAACAAAGCTTTAATAAGCAACAACCAAACAAATAATTATGAGATTTAAGAAAAAATTCCTTTCTCTTTTCTTTCTTTCTTTTTAAGGTACCGGCTATATTAAACCAGCAGACAGTCTTAAACACAAATGTCTCTCTTTCTTCCTTTTTCTTTTCTTTCTTTCTTCTTTCTTTCTTTTCTTTTCTTTTCTTTTTTTTACTTGAGGAAGTATCTAAGTCCACTCACTAATTTATGGTTTATGAAACAAATCCTTTCAGTTTCTTTCTTTCCTTTTCTGAATGCATATAATTCCAATATTTAGGAAGGGTAGAAGGAAAAGCAGTCTAAGTTGTACTTATCTTTTCAAAGGCTAGTTCTCAGGTTCCTTTGTTTCTCTAGAATCTGGCAGAAGGCGATTCTGCTATTTTCTGTCCAAAGATTTTGTTTTACTCTTTCCCAGAGCTTGGCTGACTTGGCATCCATCTCTTGCCAATGTCTGTCCAGAACTAAAGATCCTTTTCCAAATTTCCTCTGATCAAAAGGTACTATTTTTTTGGTGCTAAAGGCTCAGCCAATCATTTGGCTCTTTCTTCTTTCTCTATGTCATTCAGTCATGCTACTACAATGACCTACATTCCCTTCTCCATCCAACCAATTATAGGTCATGGAGTGCAGGTAGCTTTGTTTGTCCTTCATTTTGACTGCTTTTGTGGTCAGTCCTTGGGGCTTGTTACACAGAGGGTAGGAGAATTGATCCTCCCTTTTCTTCTCTCGGTGGCATACCACGTCACAGTATGATGCTTATGGAGAAGTATGTTTTAGTAAACAAGTATGTTTGCAAATGAGCTGAATATGGGTTTGTCAATATGAGCTTGAGTCAAAAAGACAATCCATGGAGTGAAAACATACTGATTCTCTAGTAAAGAAAAAGTTCCAGACACAGAAGTCGGTAAATAAGGTCATGCAGACAGTCTTTTAGGACATGAAAGAACCTATCACAACTAATTTCCTTAAAAAAATGTGCAACAATACACAATGATTTCTGTTGACAAAATTCTCCTTGTTCATAGAATAATTCTTGTATTTGTCGTCTTGATATTGAAGTCTAAAATCTTCTTTGTCAGAATTGTTGCTGTTTTCTTTCATTTTTTTTTCCTGTTGAGCAAACAATTTATAGCCTTTATTATGAATTGTTAATATCTTTCCTTAATGCAATTTCCTAATTAGTCATAAAACGTGTATTAGTAATATCTTAAATTTTTATCCCAGACACACAAAAATTTACATAGAAAAAGAGGTGAGGTTACAGTAAAGGATCATATATATTTTTATTCATACTATTAAATAAACAAGATGAATAAAACTCCAGTCAATCTATTACAGGTAAACTGACAAGTTGATTCAATGTCTTTTTGTCCTTGCCAGATATTTCTTAACCACTAAACCTTTTACATGAACAATAAGATATCTGAACAGTTACAAAAATAACAATAGATCCTTTCCTGTTCTCACAGCCTAAAGAGGTAACATTCTAGGGTATTGCTTTTCAAGTGAATTTTATATCAAATACAAAACTGATAAATAATGGTCAGTTCATAACTAAACAAAACAAGAAAATATTTATGATACAGCACAGATATAGTAGAAATTTGAAAGAAAAAAATATAAAGTAAATGTAAAAAAATGCTATCTCTTTATGTTTATTAAACTTGTTTTTTCTTGAAATGAGTCGATCATTGTACAGTGTTTGTAGGTATATACAATATAATGTCACTGGTAGATTCAAAAGTTATCACTTGATCCCTGGAGAAGAAAGAAATGGACAAACATGTGTTTACAGTTTGGTTCCTATGTTTATTACAGTTGTAATTATTCAGGCCAGCCATTTCAGTGAATTTCCACACTGTCCCTTATTGAGAGGGTGAAAGTTTGGCACCTACTAAAAGTTTCTATCAAGGCCCTTATGAGGGACTTCTGACAAATGTTAAAAAAAAAACTAAGTCTGCTCTATAATATTCCAGAAATCCAACTGCTATTACTCAAAACATAGACTTCCCCATCCTTATTTCAAATTGAGGTGACCTTCCCTGCTTTTCAAATGTCTCAACTCTTCTGCTGTCTGTGGTGGTAGGACATTACATAACTTGTCACATAATAGATTGGTGAGATCTATTTTTGGCATGAAGTGTAGCTAAATTAGGCCCTGAGCCATTAATTTAACTCTTGAATAGAAAGATACTGGAAGTTCAATCAGTTTGATGGACAACCATTGAACTCCAGGTCAATCTTAGACCACAGCTCTTATTGGTTGGTTTCAGTCAGTTGACCAAAATGGTTTTGGAGTTAGAATAAGTTTGTCACTTGGTGAGAAACATCTAACCTGAATGGTCAAATACTTCATCTTGCTCTCTAATCCCTTGTTTAGGCCAAGCAGGTAATGATGAAATTTCATCAGTAAATAAAAGGTAGAATGTGCTCATGAAATGCTTGTTGCATTGTCATTCCTCTACAATGATTAAGAACAAGGATGGCAACACAAAGGAGCAACTGTGATAACAAGACAATCAACTATAGAAGAGCCGAAGTGAAGAAAGAACTGAAGTGAAGTGAGGGGATGGGAGCAGACTTACCAGAGAGTATACATACAAAATAGATTGATAATGTGAGGATAGTATCAAGCAAACAATAGGAGTGCCTATTCATTTCAACTGAAATTTTAAAATATTTTGATATTATTGCTGAATGTATTTTCATGAACTGCAATTGTTTTAACAGTAGTGATAGTACAAGATAGATATTTGGGCTGTATATACATTATGATTTTTATATAGTCATTAGTATTATTGTTATTATGGTTCTTTTGCTGATATTCATTTTTGTTGATATAGCTATTACTCTTTGCAAGTTTTCATACCCAAATTGGTGGCTTTCACTAAAGACTAAGTGACAGCAAGTTTCTTCAGTTATCCAGGACTCTTCTCAATATTCTAGCTGATCTCAGTATTGTGGTGGTCTAGACAATCTTAATCCTTCCATGTATTCCTAACTCCCCCAGTCTTTTTTACAGGTTCTTTGTGATCATTCCAAAAGCTTCAGCTATGATTTGTATTACTGTTACCTTTATGTTTCATATTATTGTTGTTGTTGTTGTTGTTGTTGCGATTATTATCATCATGATTATCATTTGCAAACTTAATTTTAGTTGTTATAGGATTAGTGAATATTCTTGATTTGATATAAATTTTACTGAGATAAACAGTGATCAACATTATTATATGAAATAGAGATGGGATTGATGGTTGCAATATATATATATACATATAATGATTGACACATCTTGACAGATGATAGCCATCTTTACCATGAAAATTACAACGAAAACATCTTGTTTAATAATTAATTCTTGTTTATGAGCTCTCAAGTGACTCTGAAGCTGTTGACTGTTTGTCAACAGCTGGACTTCAGGCAAATATATATATGTATATACATATATAAAAAATATTCAAAGAAGATGAGTTTGGAAAGATTCAGTGTGAGAATATATAAGAGGATTCTCATAAATCTCCAGGAGTGCTATAATTAATTTATAGATTTGTAAATTTTATACAGAGCAATTTCATATAATAGAAAAAAGAATCTCAACAAACCATCATTTGGATATTATAGATTTATTTCGTTTAGCTACTCCATAAGAGAAGCTAACCTCTTCAAATAGTCATTGCACAATGGAGAGAAAAATCATAACAATATTCTTTCAATGGATTCTTATGCATTTAAAAATATCCAGAGCAAGGAACAAAGAGCTATAAGCTAGAAGTTGGTGTCAAAACCAGGTGTAATGTACCCTTGTGTATCTAAAAAAGATTTTAACTGGATTCACAAAACCTTCAGCAACTACAATCTTGTCAATAATTATTTAAAGAAAAAATTTTTCAATTTATTTATTTGCTTATTAAGGAAAACATGGCAATAACCACTATAACTAATATCAGCTAAAAATCTTTTAGTTTTTATTAAATTTCCATTTAAGATTAAAATCTAGTCTTTATTTAATTTCTTAATATTTTAATGTATTTTTTGCATTGTCATTTTAATAACTCTTAAAATCATTAATATCATTATGATAATTAACCATGAATAATTATATTACTACTAATAAAAGATAAGTATTATTATAATCATTGCTAATTTATTATTATTATTTGTTCTCTTTTGAGAGTTTTTCACACCAGTGTTAGCTGATGGTTTCTCCCTGGAGTTTGAGTGACAACAAGTCTCCTCAAGTTTCCAGGATTCTTCTTAGTATTCTGGCTGATCTCAAAAATGCAGTAGTTTGGATGGTCTCCACTCGTCCCGTTATTTCCAAGTACTCCAGTCCTTGTACTAATCCTTTGGTGACTGTACCAAGAGCACCAATTACAATTGATATTATCGTCACTTTCATGTTCCACAGCTTTTTCAATTCTCTAGCAAGGTCAAGCTACTTATACCTCTTTTCACATCCTTTCAATTTTACTCTGTGGTCAACCAGTACAGCAAAGTCCACAATTCTGCAAGTTCTCGTTTTTTTTGTTGTTGATTATAATAGGATCTGGTCGTCTGACAGAGATTTGGTGATCTGTTTGTATGTCAAAATCCAAGAGGAGATTGTGCATCTCATTCTCTGGGAAAGATTCAGGGTTGCATAAACCATTTGTTTGTATGGTCAAACTCCAACTTCTTGCACAGTTCCCAGTGGATCACCTTGCCCACCCAGTTGGTTCTTATGATGTTGTTTTGTGCTGCTATTAGAAGAGATTCTGTTTTTCTCTTTAAATTTCCTTTTCTTAGCCACGTCCAGGTTTTCTCATGTGAGATGTTGCTAATTAGTTGTTTAAAATGGCCATAGAGTTGTTTTTCTTCCCATTTTTTCCTATTTATTGTCATTCCATCGTGTTGTTGGTATTGTTTCTGATGGTTGTAATCAGTTGTCCTTCGTGTTTTCTGTGTAGTCTTCAAGTTGTTGTATCGATGCGTCAACGCTGTCTTCAATGCTTGCAAGTCTTCTTCCTCCCTCCTTTCTTGATACATATAGTTTGTCAACATCGTGTCTGGGATGTAATGCCTTATGCATAGTCATTAGGTTTTTTGTTCTTTGGTCCATTTGTTTAAGTTCTTCTTTGGTCCACTTCAAAAAGGGTCCTGAATATCTAACGAGGGGTACAGCCCAGGTATTTATTCCTTTGATATGGTTTCTGCTAGATAGTTTTGTCTCAAGTAGCTTTCTAATTCTCCTGAGATATTCTTTTTGAATTTTTTCTTTCATCTCCACTTGTTTGATAGTATCAACCTTCAAGATGCTCAAGTATTTATAGGTTTCCTTTTCTCCAAGTGTTCTAATCTTGTCTTGATTTGGTAGTTCCATTCAGTCAGTTTGATGTCATTTGCCACTTTTCATTACAAGCATAGCACATTTTTCTATGCCAAATTCCATTCATATGTCCTGACTGAATATTCTAACTGCGTGTATTAGCGTTTCCAGTTCTTTTCTTTTTTTGCAAATAGTTTGATGTCATTCATATTATCATTATTATTATCATTATTATTATTGTTATTTAATCAGAGTTTTTCACATCAGCGTCAGCTGATGGTCTTTCACTGGAGTTTGAGTGACAGCAAGTCTCCTCAAGTCTCCAGAACTCTTCTCAGAATTCTGGCCATTCTCAACAATGCTGATGTCTGGATGGTCTCCATCCATCATCCAACCTCCAAGTCCTCTAGTCCCTTTAATATTCCTTTAGTTACTGCACCGAATGCACCAATTATGATTGGTATAATCGTCACCTTCATGTTCCATAGTTTTTTAATTCCCTGGCAAGGTCTAGGTGTTTCTGTTATTACATACCACCAATATCAATAGCAATACTGATACCATCAATTTTTTCCTAATATTGTTGTCACTATTTTTCTCTTATTAATCTTTTTCATATGAGTTTTTTCCACTTATATACATACATATATATATATATATATATATATATATATATATTTGTGTGAGTAGGTATTGTGTGAGAGGATTAGTATAACACAGGTTCTAAAAAGTGACTTGTTAAAGGGTGTAACGTTGGACACATGAGCCAGAACACAGGAATTGATTCTTATTTTATTTTATTCCTACATGGTAGTTGGTTGAATGTTCTTTTTTTTGTTATTTGCATATAGGATGCAGAATTAGTGTCAATCTAGGTAAGAATTGGTGAAATGTAGTTGAAGGCAAATTGAATTTAAAAGTAAGATCCACAAAGAAGTTATATCTGACTGCTAATCAGGAAACTAAAATGACTGGCAATACAAACAAGGACTGATTTGACTTTCAACATGAATAATCTCACCAGTTATCTCAAAAAGACCAAGATGGAACCTATCAGACATGTAAATAGAATCCTCAAGAAGACAAAGAAATAAAAGTCACACATTACCATTGTAAGTCTTGGCAATTTACACTGACTACTGTTTGTAGTATACAGTGATGTTGCATTTGCCAACTTTGGTGATGTTAGTTCTCAAGGTGGATACAAAGTCTTTCTAGTTGGAAGTCATTGAAATTACTTCCCTTTGCACTTACAGTCCAAGAGGATTAATGGAGCAGTTAAAAGCATCCGGGTCGCAGAAAAATTGGCAACAGTTGACTTAGCAGAGGCCTGCATTTTCTACAAAGAATTTATGCTTGATTTACTGCGAACTAATGCCTCTGACTTGCCTGTCATTTGTAAAACTGACAGTTAAAGGTTATATGACTCAACACACTTCAACACTCAAATGATTAATGAAAGATCAATAATTGAAATGGGTATACTTCAAGAATTGTTGACCAAAGAAGAAATGCACAAAATACTATGGATGCTCAAAGATCATCTAATTGCTTAGCAGAGGCCTGCATTTTCTATAAAGATTTTATTTGTGGTTAACTGCCATGATTTTGTATCTTTCAAAATACATGAAAATGTAATAGAGCCCAAAGCACATAGTTACCCAACTCCTATGCCACAAGGAGGATGTGACCTAAGATTGATTTTTAAACAAAGTACAGCTGGTTTGAATTCAGTTTTCCTTCTCCTAGACTGGTTGCCATACCAAGTCTGAAGAACCCAGTATCCATAGCTGGAGGGAGAACAGATGGATAGATGCTTTTTCCCAGGTCATTAGCAAGAAGTGAAACAATCAGTTCTGTTTAGGATTTGAAATTGGTTTGCTAATTCTATTTAGAGGAATCATAACTCTGTTTACTCTATCAACAGAGTATAAACAGTATTTTTTTTACAGAAACCAGATAAGTGAGAAAAATGCAGGGATTTAACTTTTTACTTAGAAAGCAATATTTAGAACTTTTTAAAAACCAGCACTTCATAAATCTATAAAGGTCATTTAATAAAATGAGGAGTTTTTTTAAAAAGCAAAATAAATATTTTTTCTGAATTTTTTTTTATAAATGTAAACTTTGAATTCTTTGGAATTGGTTTATAGCAAAAATTATTCTAATCTTGCTAAAATATTTCCAGCGAAGCTATTCAAAATGATGGCAGATCAAACGGAATCTTCCAGGCTGGATCAGAGGTTTGGTGGCTGAGAAGTGCAAACCATGTGAAATTTACTGAAGAATATTTGATGTGCAAAGAAGAATGATTAAATAAAAAAAATATTTACAAAGAGGCTAATCATGGGTTTCCTACCACAAGCCTGAGTTGAAAAGACAGTCCATGGAGTAAAAACACACTGATTCCCGGGTAAAAAAAAGTTCTGAATGCAGTGGTCAGTAAAGAATGTCGTGCTGATTCTCTCCAGGGGCATGAAAGGGCCTATCACTATTGATTTCCTTGAAAAAGGTGCAATTGTATACAGTGCTTTCTATTGCCCACTTCTTAGGTAAAATCTACCTTATTTATTGAATGACCTTCATATTTGGTTTTTAAAGTAAAAGAAGCTTTACAATTTTCAATATTCCCTTCACTTTTGATTCTGTCAATACCTATGTTATTGACTGCATAAATCTTTTGTAAAAATCTTTAGTTTCATTTCAAAAACTTTATTTACATTCAGCAATATAGATATGTAAGATTTATGTACATATGTGAGATATATTTATAGATAAACAAAAGATGAAAATATTAATTCATATGAGAAAATGCACAAAGTTCAACTCAAGCTCTCACTGTCTTTCACACTTTCTCATACACATTTTTATGCATAGTCACACATAAACACATATCTAACCTTTTCTCTTACTAATCTTCCATTTTGGATTGTTTCCACTTAAACACACATCTAAACACTTAAAATTCTCTCCCTTACTAATCTTCCATTTTGGATGTATTTGCACATAAACACACATTTAAACACTTTAAACCTTCTCCATTACTAATCTTCCATTTTGGATGTGTTCACACATGTAACTGAACATCATGATAAATATTATTACTACTATCTTGGTTCATCAATACATATCACCCTTTTCTTTGCAGAATTCAGTTGGCATATACAATTCAAATTATTTTATTTCTTATTGTTTTATTGTTTTATCTTCATCTTATTATTGTTGCATTTTTATTGCAACACACTTGATCCAAAAGTACTGTGACTGAATCATCAAATTTTATAGATTTTAAAATTTTTAAACTAAATAAAGATGTGCGCAACTGAGAAACTGTATATAGGCCAAGATATTTGGACTATTCAGCTTCAATTTTAAAAAAATATAATGAAGCCAGTCTTGATTCATTTAGAGCAAAATATTTTTGGCAAAACACAGGATTGTGCAAGTACAGCATCATCCATACTCCCCGGATCTGTCCACTTGTAACTTTTTCTCATTTCAAAAAAATGAAAATTCATCTCAATAGTAAAATTTGATTGACTAATCAATTAATTCATTCATTCTAATGGCATGTCAACCCATCAATGGTTATATTATGCAAGAGGTTAAGGAATTGCATTGATTGTACATTTATATATATATATTTTGTGTAGTTGTTTTTAAGAGTTTTGCACACATTTGTATGATGTTAAAGTTGGTTGATTGATTGGTTGGTTGGTTGGTTGGTTGGTTTTTTTACTGTGTATCAACTCTTTTTGGGTTTTTGATGTTGAATTAAATTTCCAACAATTCAGTTGAGTATAAGTATAGTTTTTTGTTTACAAACAGTTAAATATCAAAACAGTTCTATTTCAAACAATTCAGTTCAACATATTCCAACTCCCCAACAGGGCTTGATAAGATTTGAGAATGTGGAATGTCAGAGTTGCTTCGACAAATGGAAAAATCTGCTGGATAATTGTGTTGAATGCCCAAGGGAGAGAAAATTTTATTCATTTTTTAAATTTCTTTCTTGGTAAAAACAGCTTCAACTACTGGAGTAAACAGCACAAAATTGGAAATAAAGAAACAGCTTTCTATGGGAGTTGTATTCTACACTTTATGGGTGTTGCCATAAACACTTCAGCCACAAAAGTTTCAATGATTGAGTAGAACACAAATCTGTTGTCATTCTACCACCACTTCCTCTCCAATACTCTATGCCAGCTTTGTTTTACTGTTGCATAATCGTAAAATTATTTATTTTGACATGTTCTTGGTGAAACATTCACACTATTATTCTATTTTACTTGTATAGTGCTGACAAAAAGTTAAGGCATTACTTATATACAGATTTGTACTTTTTCTAGGATCTGTGCTCTCTTCTTAAGATCAAAATATTCATCTGCTCTCAGCCTTAGATCAGTGTAGTATGTATTTACCCAATCCCTCCATAACATGTATGATGTGACAAAAGGTAAATTTTTGTGTGCATAAAAATTAGTTTGAATTCTAGGACTAAAGAACACAGTCTGCCCAACTATTTACCCATAGCTGGGGTGGGGGAGAAGAGAGAATATATGAATTCATGCCTTCCTTGATAGCATTAATTCTAAGAGAAATGGAAATAGCCTCATCCAGGACTTGAACTTGGGATACTGATTCCATTTCCTATGACAATATTGATTACATTAGATGAAACATGGAAAGGATCAGTGTTGTATCTGTGCACTCTGTCCAGGATCAAATTGTTATTTTGAGCTTAGAATTAGTGTAGTATCTGTACACTCTGTCTAGGATCAGACTGTTGCTCACCAGCTCCCAGGCTTGGATCAGTGTTGTATCTGTACACTTTGTCTTGGATCAAAGTACCTTACCTGGCCTTCTGCCTAGAATCAGTTTAGTATGTTTATTCAGCCTAAATTAATATTTCCTAGTTAATTTTACTGCCCTCTTCAAATTGCAGAATATTGGTGTATCATATGCTCCTTTCCTGCTTCTCTCTGCCTTGGATCAGTGTAGTATTTCTGTGCTCTGCTTAACTTAAGATTTCCAAGATAATTTTACCAAACTTTTCAAAAACAGAATGTTGGTCATGCAGATATATCACCTCAGGTCAGACATTTAAATCAGAGAAGGATTCACTTGTAAATTTTATTTATCTTTTTGTTTTAGAGTGACAGAACTTATGAACAGAAACACCAAAAAAGTCACAGAATTCATTATTATGTATGATTACTAGCACCACTCCATCTTATTACTGTAACTTTTTATCAACACTATGACACTAAACTGTATCTGATGGTGAGGCTTCAGCTCTGGAGATCTGAGGAGAGAGGAATACCTCTTAATTGCCATTACTCCCAACTCTACTCTAATCCAAACAAGTTGTATCAGTTGAGGTTCTATCTATTGGTCAAATAGATCTATCTAAAAATTAGTCATATCTGTCAGGACCATGTTTCAAAAAAATCTTCTTAAGAAACAACAACACAAAAAAATGTAAATATGAACATACAATGACTGTGATTCCCAAACCTCTTGGCATAAAATAACTCTAAACAGGTTGACATTCACTTGAAATCAATCAATGAATCATGTTTCTTTAACACTATCCCCCAAAATTCAATAATTATTTTCAAAAATAAAAAAGGGTCACGTTCTTCTTGGTTGTGCCATGAACTTTTCATTACTCACCTCATATGTAAAAACCATCTTACTAGTCCTGAAATTTAATTGCTCCTCATCAAACCTCAGGCTATTTATAGGGGATAAATAAACAAACATTTCCCAATTATTAGGCTTGGTTTGGTTTAGTTTGGTTGTTTGATGGCATATCAACCTTTGTGGGTTATTTAAAGCCGAAGCCACCTTGTAGAACAGCAGTATTACTATTTAACCCATATATAGGGAATAAGGGTGTTCATATTTTACCCCATGAGTATTAGTCCAAAATTAAATGTAATAATATGACTGTGGTTCAAACTCGCTTTTTTTGTTGTTGAAGTCCAGCACATTAGCCATTATGCTATGGAGACTCCCTCACACAGTTATATTTCTAATAATTCAATTTAGCATAAGTCAACTAAGTTAAATGGTTCCAAGTATTGCTATGTATAACTAACAACTCAATTAAATATCAGCCATTTGTTTACACTCAGTTAAATGTCAAACAGTTCTATTTCAAACAAATCAATTTAACATAAGTCATTTGTTTGCACTCAGTTTAAATATCAAACAGTTCTATTTGACCCAAAGATAGTACTCTATCAGGAGTAATCACTCTGGGTCAGAATGGACCTGGGAGTGATGGCAATGAAGGGTACTCCATATTCCCCAATGCTCCAGCATTACTGAAGCCTCACCATCAGATTGTTGAAAGTCATTATCAAGACATTCATTAAGGAGAGGGGGTCTATTTCCTCTGCAGAGATACAGTTGGGGTATTCTACAGCCAGAGCCGACTGGGCTGTTTTGTATATAAAGTTTTTTCTCAAATATATACAGTTCTCTTCTTTCAAATTTGTTTACTTACAGTTACTTGTGGTGTATTGAAAAATGTGTTGGTACGCTAAGCTGTTAATTTTGAATTTGATCAGCACAATTTGTGGATGCCTTCAAGAAACCCTCCTTTGTGCCAAAGTTAGTTTGAGTGAAAAAGTGCAGAGATTTGTTTGTTGATTTTCTAATAGTTAATATAAGTAATTCATGAACCAAATGATATTCTTATCAGAAGTTGTTTATACTATATTTCTAACTTGTTAAGAATTACTATCAGATTTCTCTGGATCCTGCTTTAAAAAAAATCTAACACCTCCACAAGGAAGAAAAAAAATTGAACCAAAAGAATAAAAATTTTACCTTTGAATTTTTTCTTTTTTTGGTCTATGAAAAAATTACATCAAAATATGTTTAAACCAAGAAAGTCCACTTTAAAACATAAGAAATGAAAAATCACAATCAACTTTATTAAAAAAATAAAATAATACTTGAACATAATAATACATAATAATAATACTTGTTCTCAATGTTCCTCGTGTTCTGCTGTGAAATCAAATATTTTCCCTACCATTAGTACATGATTACATTGAAAATAAAAACAAAACAAATTTAGTATATTTCAGAAAAGATAGCCTAAAGTGGAAAGTGGTGATGCATGTACTGAAATTATACAGGAATGTCCTTTTATTTAACTAAAATAGATTATGTCATCTCATATTAAAATTAACATGTATTTTATTTTACAAGAATTTAAAGCAACAATTAAGGTTATTACAATAATGAATTCCTTATAGTACTTATAATGTAGCTCATGGCAGTACCACCTTGAGCTTCTGAAACTGTGTTATCACCCTGGTTGGCGGCTGATGAGGACAGAGTATCGCACATGCTTTCACACGTTGTATGATGAAAAAAAAATGTGACAGACAATAGAGAAATATAAATGTGCAAAAATATATTCTCAAAAGCATCCCTGTGTCTACAACAATTTTGTTGTGCGACCATAAATTCATCCATCCTGTTGGCAGAGACTGTATCCTATGCAGAAAGGTAAAATCTCCTCACCAGGACATGACACTAAGCTGCTTCAGATGGTGAGGCTTCAGTTCTGGAGGTCTGAGGAATGAGGAGTATTTCTTTATTACCATTACCCTCAGTTTCGTTATGACTTGGTAAGAGTCAAATAGATCTGTTTCTCAGGTGGTGTAATGGTTTGCAAGGTAGACTAGCAAAGCTGCATGAGTGAGTTCAATTCTCATTGGGCACCCCATTCATGCAGCGAGTGCTACATCTAAGCATAAAAGCTTAGTAAATTACCATGTGCCAAAAGAAACAACTTCACTAAAGTGTAAATATAAACATACAATGAATGGGATTCCCAAACCTCTAGGCATGAAATAATCCGAAACTGGTTGACATGCAGTTAAAATCAATCAATCAATAAGTCATAAATTCATCTAAGTATGGTTTGGTTTGGTTTAGTTTGGTTTGTTTGTTTAATGGCTTATCAACCTTCATGGGTTATTTAATGCCAAAGCCATCTCTGTAGAAGAACAGCTATGATACTATTGAACCCATAGCTGGGGGGATAAAGGGGTTCAGTACCTTTCTCACGAGCATTAGTCATAAAGTGAACATTAGAGCAATTGGAGTTCAAATTGGCTTATTTTGAGACCACAGTCCAGCACTTTAGCCATTATGCCTCAAGGACTGCCCCCTCCTCATCTAAATATAAGGATAGCATGGAAGAATATAGTATAATCATAGTCTTGATTTTTTTCTATTTTACATTGCGACCTCAGGATTTATGAATATTACATGGGAATAGAATTTATAATAAGCTTTAATTTATCTTATTTCAATTCTAAAATAAAATAACATTCTTGTATAATGACAGCGAAAATTTCACTTAGGGCTATCTCTTTAAAGAAGTACCAACAAATTCATGCAAACATATACATAGTATTTTTATGGACTTATATGCAGCACTCAATTAAAGAGGTGATTGTAGCATAACATAGGAAATGGTCTCAGTGACCCAAGTTCAAATCCTTGACAAGGCAGTTTGCATTTCATACAGCATTAATACCCTTGGGAAAGATATGAATCCAATTATTTTCTGCCCAGTTATGGGTAAATAGTAAGGTAGAGATTTTAAACCTTAGTATGACAACCAGTCTATGAGAAGGAAAACTCTTAATTCAAACCTGCAATATTCTGGTTAAAAATTGACCTTGTGTTGTATTCTGCTCATGATTGAGGGGTTGGATAAATACATGTAGTTCTCACATTTAATCTACCCCCTAATTTATCCAATTAACAAAAGAGACCAGTAAGGTTTTTCCTTAGAAACCTGTGTTGGAAAATAATCACTTATTTTTCCCAAATATTAATCTGTATAATATTTGGACCATCCTGAAATCCATTAAAAGTAGAATGTTCTTTTCATGTTTTCTGTTCTGTCCCACACAGAATTCTTTTCATTTCTCATCAGTCTCTTTTATGTTCCATCATTAAAGTAATGTCTGAGACCTAAACATTGCAACTAATGATTAACAACTGTCTGTTGAGAATTAGTAGAAACTAAAAACCTCTCTAAATGATTGCTTTTTTCCCACCAATAATTTTTTTTAAAAATCTAGTTTGATCACTTGTTGATATTTATACCTTAGGCAAATGGAAAAATTTTCTAGCTTATTAATACACTTATTATTGGGGGAATATTTGTGAGAAAAGGGCTACCTTGATAAAAGGTCCAAAGAATTTTCAGTAATGTTTGAGCAAAAACATTATCAGTTTATTCGAGAATATTTCATTCAATTTTGCTATCAAGGTTGGAGCTGTAGAATACACCGACTGCATCTCTGCCGAGGAGTAAGACTCCCCCCGATGAGTGTCCTGGATATGTCACTAAACAATCTGATGGTGAGGCTCCAGGAATGCTGGAGTATTAGGGAATGCAGAATACTCCTTCATTGCCATCACTCCCAGATCCACTCTGGCCCTGATTGGTAGCACCTGATAGGGTCATATCTAAACTGAATTGCTTGAAATAGTTTTTGTATGCTAAACTGAATTATTTGAAATAGAACTGTTCGTGTTTAAAAATGGATTTAGCATTAAATAACCAACAATAGTTGATGTGCCATAAAAATCAAACCAAGCAAAACCACTTTCCTGAGTAAAAACAAAATACAAATATCTAATATAACTTCTAGTGCTCAATAATAATATTTGAAACCATTTAATTGTTAGCTAACAAATGAGCTCTGGTTTGTAAAAATGTTTTTTATCAAATATGCAATTACAAATCATATATAATAAATATATATGTATAAATAGGATTTGGCATTAAATAACCCACATTGGTTGCTATGTCATAAATCCAAAGAACCAAACTAAACCAAACTTTGGGTATCAAGGTTTCAATGGATAAACTAGTGGGATCTAACCTTTAAATCAATTATTACTGTAACCTACAGTGTACAAGTCAACCTGATATATAAGCTGACTTCAATATTTTTTGCTTAAAATTCTGGGTTAGACCTATACCTGCGATACAGTTTGACTCCCTAACATACAGTAGATTACAGTGATGTTCCATTAATGTTTACATAACTGTTGGAAGCTGTGTGATATATTGTTAATATAACTAATTTGTATTAGAGTTTTATTATTTTATATTGATTTTTGTGTTAATTTGTTGAATATTTTCACCAAACATGAATTTAAGACGGAATTATTTGTAGCAGCCAGTTGAAGTTATTGCAAGTGATGTATATTGATTGTTATGAGTACTGTCCCACTGGTCAACCACTCTGTGGTAAAGGTTTGGATTTTTAACCTGTCATATAAGTTGATCCCAAATTTTGTAGAGATTTTTTGAGGCTTAAAAGGTTGACTTATACATCACAGTTTCCAGTAATTCATTATTTGAAGGGTGATGAATGAATTGAATCTGAATGTCAGTAGGTTACCAGTGAGTATTTATGAAAGACCTTTACCATGAATAGTATCTGGATTAGATATCGATTATAGATATCATCATCATCATCATGGCATACCGCTAGCACAGACTTCCTTGACCCTCTTCCGCCACTTGTCTATCATCCATCGCTCTCAGTAGGTCTTCCTTGCTACATCCTGTATCAGTACAGAGCTGTTGTAGATAGGTTCTGGCTGGTCACCCTACCCTTGCTTGTCCATGTAAGGGATCCACAGGAGTACATCACTTATTAGCTTGCCCTTACTTCTCTAGCAGTGTCCTGCATGTCTATCTGGTCTAATTTGTATGGTTTTCATGATGGATGGTAGGTGTCCATACAGCTGCTGCTTTGTGGGATGCTGCTTCTAGGACTTGTTCAAAACAGCTTGCAGCATTCTTGTGTAATTGCCATCAAGGTTTCTCTCCATGTAGTCAGCATCCATGTAGTTATAGATATACTACACCAGTATTGAAATTATACCAGCTATTTGATGCTAAGGTGGACTTTCAGTCATGTCCTTACTCATCAGTGATACACTGTAAGAACAAAAAGGAAAGATGAGATGAACTTCTATTGACATATACATAGGATATTTGATACACATATAAAAAAAATATTACAATTATAAGTAATGTGTCCCAAACATATAAATAGTACACATTGTTCCATAAACAAGTGGTGTATAAAAGGAGATACAAAAATGAAAATATAAAGGCCTTCCTTTTCTTTTGAAGTTTTCATTTTAATGGTAAGGGAAAATAAAGTACTTTGCCAGAGTTGAAGACAAAAGTTTCCATTCTGTTTAATGAACAGGTTTGAAAAGTATGAACACTTTGCTCTATGAGCAAGGACTGAAGAATGCATTTTCTCCAGTTTATGATGAGAGCCAAAATGAGAAAGGTCCAGAGGTCTCAGTTTTCATGTGACTTATGGAAACATGACATGGGAAGATCCACCTAAAAACTAAGGGAAAAAAATTGTTTTTGTCTACCTACAGCAGGATGTGACATAATTTTTAAGCCAAGAAAAGCTATTTGAATTCAGAGTTTTCCCTCCTCCTAGACTAGTTAAAGAACCCAGTCTACCCTTGGGAGAATTCTGTAATTCTGTAATGTTTTTGGTATTGAGTGAGTCAGGTGTTCATTTCTGAAGTTTAAATGATTAGGATTTTTTGATTTAGTTGGTTCCTAAGAGATGTAAAAGTTTCTGAAAGACTTATATTTTTGAAAGTGTTCTTTATTGTTGGTTTAATATGATACGAAGTTAGCTCGAGACAAAAGCATTTCTGTCTCTTGAGAATGAACAGGTCTTAAGGCAGTTAGAAGAAAAAGACATTTTTGCACATTTTTTTTATATACTGCTTTGGCAATGTTATCAGGCTGTGATTAGGGGAATTTTTTATCATAGTAAGTAAATTGACTGACCATAGTTAAAGGCTACCCAAAGGCATCCTTTTCAATAGCTACTACACTGAGGTATAGGAAAAGGTGTACTCTTTTCCTGGATTTTTCCTCTTACCCTTGATCTGTATTTTATAAATCAAAGAGGCATCATGTATCCTTTTTTGAGTCTTTGGTATGGCTTGACTTGGGATTCAAATCCAAACCATTGGCAAACTCTAACCATTATGCCAATGGACCAGTCATTATAATAGTACATTGTAATAACACATTATAAGTAAATGATGTATTATGATTAATGAATGCTGGTGAAGTTAATGTTATTCTCGCTGATGACAAATCAAGTGAAATTTTGTTTTGTCTTAAAATTGTCATTTTTTTATATTCTTTCCTAATATTAATTTGTTTTATTTAATAATTGTTTTAATATTAATTTTTCTAGAATCAGTGATATGTTGAAAATTTCAATCATTGTTAAATTGTTTGTTATAACAAAATAAATTTGGATTTAACTTAAATGCATAAATCATATATCAATTTGAGATAGATCACATTTTTAATCTAAAAGGGAATCATATTTTAATTCATTTGTATAAGAAAAAAACCCTGAGATAACATGGTCATTTCACTATATAGAGGTAACATGCTCATTTCACTATATAGAGGTAACATGGTCATTTCAAAATATATGGATAACATAGTCATTTCATTCAACAGAGATAAATGGGTCATATCACTCTAATGAGATAATATGATATTTGTCTCTGCCTCCCACTAGACAGGACTTGACACAAGGTTAATGACCCAAGGGTCAATTATAGTAGGGGTTATGGGGAGAGGAAGCATTTTACATTGTTCTAATACACTTGAAAAGGTATGAATTGAACTACTCTCTCCTCAGCTATGGATAGTTACTTAGGCAGACAGAGCTCTTTAACTTTGGTATGACCACTGGTTTAGGAGAAGGAAAACTGAATTAAAACTAGTCATACTCCACTTAAAAACTGACCTAGTGTCACATCCTTCTTGTGTTGAGAGGTTGAGTAAATTTATACGCCATACATGAGAAATATCTTCAAATTTGAAATTTTTATTTTATTTTTATTCAGTTATCACTAACCTTTGATAATCATTTCATCTTTTATTTGATAGTCAGAATAGTTTTAATGAAAACCATCTAAAATTATGATGAAAAAATACTCAACAATGGCAGAAATTTTGTTATTAATTTGAATTTGATTCCATGTAATCAATAGATATCTATTTTTTACATTAAAAAATTTTCAGGAGGTTGATTGGAAATTCAAGAAGTGGAAATAAGAATGAAAAAGGATAACAATGATGAAATTAGCAATTAAATGAAAGGATAAAATCTTAATAGTAATACAGAGAAAATTTGAAAAACTTAACTGTTTGTACATATATCCATCAGCCTATTGAAGTAATTTGATATCTAAAAAAGGCAGCAGATGAAAAATTGAAAAAAAACGTCATGTCACCAGCCAATCACAGATCATTAAAAGAAGTCAAAGAGGTTGGGAAGGTGAACTAATTCAGTACAGTTCATTTTCAGAAAGAAAGAAAGTCAATTGTGAATCTTTTTTCTAACAATAGTGAAAATAAGAAATGCCTTTTACCCACAGTTGTTATGCTAATTTGTATTTGTTACAACTGTTTTAAATACAAGGTGTGTTCAAAAGGTATCGAGACTTAAGCTTTATTTACCAAGTCAAAAATGAATAATGAATGAATATACTACCACAGACATTAAATAAAGCTTTGGTTTTTTGTTCTTGCTTTCTTATTTAGGCAATACTGTAGAATGAATTCCTGGCTTCAAAGTTGATCTTTGTAAGATCCTTACCAAAGAATAAAGACCAACAAAGAGACATGTCTCCAGTCAGGATATTTATTGAGATGAGTTTACTCTGGCTTCTGTTAAAGAAGATATTTCTGAATTCCCAGTTTTTACTGGCGATAAAAATCAAGGGCCAGGAAATTAACATTGTATACAATATAAACTTTATTTTGTCATTTAAGTACATGGAGTCCCTGGGGTGTAATGGAAAAGTAAGTGAGTTCAATCTCCAGCAATGTTATTACATTCACTTTTGGACTAATACATTGGAAAAGGGATAGAACCCTCTTATTTTCCCAAATGTGTATTAAATAGTATCCCAGGTGTTCTTCTACTAGGATAGTCTTGGCATTAAATAACCCATGAAGGTTAATATACTATTAAACAAAGAAACGAAACCGTTTAAGTTCTTAATTATGTATACATAAGCAAAATATGGTGTAAAGTTTTGTCAAAGTTTTGAACTTACATAGTTCACTGATACACCGTCATTGGCATTTATGTAAACAGTAAAGAATTCAAAACACAAACCCTATTGAACAAACCTGATTCATTTTCACAGTGAATGGTATTAGACATTCTAAGTATTTAGTGATCTGAAAAAAATTTGACTGTCAAATCTAAAAATTAGATGGAAACTACACAAGAATACTATGTGCTGTTTTGAACAAATCCAGGAAGCAGCTCCCCACAAAACAGCAGCAGTACAGCCAGTTACTTCCCATCTCACAAACCATCCAAGATGAACAAGACATGGTAGGCACTGCTGGAGAAGTAAGGACAAATTCATAAGTGACATTCTCTTATGGACACCCCCATTTGGACACACCAGTGTTGGCCAACTAGTTGACATCAGCACTGCACAAATACTAGATGCAGTCAAAAGGATGTGCCAGGAACAATGGACAAAAGGGAGAGTGATTTAGGGAACTCAGTGCCATCAGTATGGCTTAATGATGATGATGATAATTATCTAATTTTTATGTATTTGCTTATTACCATAAAAGCAAAAACAGCACACTGTAGCAAGATTTTTGTTTGCATAGTAATATCAAAATGTTCTGACTAAGAGAACAATCCAATTCAAAATATATTAATAATGTGGAGTTTTTGTTCATGCTAAATCTAACTGCTATAATTTCTCAAGGGAGATGACTATTAAATTTTAATTATAGACTACTTCTTTTTATTTATCTATTTGCAATTAATTATAACATAATTTCTATAAATAGGATGTGACTTAATGCACATACATTCATACATATGAATTCATGTATACATTTATACATTATATATATGTACTGTGTGCATGTATGCATGTGTGCATATATTTACTAACCCCACCACCACAGGCCGGACGTGATTCAAGAGCAATCTTTAAGCAGAGTAAAGCTAATCTGGATTCAGAGTTTTTCCTTCTCCTAGACTTGTTGTTTAACCAAGGCTAAAGAACCTAGTATACCCTCCTAAGCTTTACTCTGCTTTAAAAAATTGACTTTGTGTTACATCCTGCTCATAGTAGAAGGATTCAATAAATACATACAACACCTCTAAACTAACAAATAAAAAAGAAAAAATTAAAACAAATATAAGTGTTCACATTTCATTGATTGATTTATTGATTTTAATGGCATTACAACCCATCTACTGTTATTTCTATGCCTAGAGGTTGGGGATTCATGTTTGTTGTATGTTCATTTTTTGTCTAGTTGTTTCATAAAAGATTTTTGTTTTGTACATGGTCTTATCAAATACAAATAATTTTAAACAGAGCTATTTGACTCATAGATTGAGCCCTAACAAGTACAATTACTCTAGGTCAGAGTGAACCCCAGGTTCTGGGGTTCATTAATAGTAATGAAGAGATACTTCACATTCCCTGGATCTGCCTCACTATCAGATGTAGTCTAGTGTTATACTTAAGACACTCCATTTTTTTAGTGGGAGTGGTCTTACTCCTCTACATACTTAGGACACTCCTATTTTCTTTAGAGGGAGGGGGTCTTACTCTTCTACAGGGGATACAATCCCAATAGATGGAACATTGATAATATAATATTAACTACATTTTCATTTTGGTTTTTAAAGTTAGTGGAATTTTTTTAAGAAGACAATATCTATCCCCATTTTATCCTTTGATTATTTTTTCTATTTTAGTTTTGTTGACTTCCTTTTGTTTATAGATTTTTTTTAGTTGTACATAATTATTTTTCATTTGTCAAAATAAGCAAAAAATATGCCTGTCCTACTTACATAATTATTGTTACTTGTCAAGTAATAAATAACAGAATATTTTTTTCTTGAATGAATAAATATTCTTCCAGTTTATGAATGCATTAGTTAATCCATATATGAATCCATATATGACTCTATCAATCATAATTTTTATCTATCTATCTATCTATCTATCTATCTATCTAAGTCTCTTCCTTATCTATCTATCTATCTATCAATATATATATATATATATATATATATATATATATATATATATATATATATATATTTATCTGTTTTTTGTTTTGTTTTTATCTCTCTCCAGTCTTGTTTGGCAGTTTGTAAGTTTGGCAGTTGTAAGTTTGTTTTTTTTAATCCCAGTAGTCCTTGTCTTACATATTTTAGTTGATTTCAAAATCAAACTTTAATTATTGACTAAGTTTCTTTAGAAATTGATGCTAAATAATTGTTTCATGTACATCATATATTTATGTTCTTATAAAATCTACAATTTATTATGATTTGTCATGTTTTTATTACAACATATTTTTGTTACAGTTGACAATAGGTGTGTAACAGTTTTTCACTCTTACTATTACCATGGCTGGCTGAGTGCAGTTATTTATTAAGCAATGCTTAGTCTGTCATATAAGCCTCATCTTGTTTACAGTGCCTGCTGTTCCTAAGTGGTCACTCACCTTAGAAATGAGCTGCTTAACTTTGGTCTTCCAGTAGGAACTAATGCTTTCAGTATGTCTTAACTATAAGTCTCTTTCAAGTGTTGCTTAGAATAGCATTAGAGTGTGGTTTGCATCAGTTCCAACTCATGGGAAAATCTAATATGTAAATAAGATATAAATACCTAGCTACTATTTTTATGTATTATTGGCCTAGTGGGTAGAGTGTTCACCAATGGTCCGGGAGAGCGGGGTTCAATCCCAGGTCGAGTCATACAAAAGACTTTAAAAATGGTACTTGATACCTCCTTGCTTAACACTCAGCAATATAAGGTATGGATCAAAGGTAAAGTGGAGAAATCCTGGGAAAGGAGTAGCGCCCTCCTCTACACCTCGTTGTAGTGGCTATTTAAAAGGGAGCCTTCTGGTCGCCCTCGACTACAGTCGCCAACTTATAGGGTCAAAATCCCTTTGAAGAATTTCTTGCCTCATAATTTCTATTTCATATGCTGAACAATAGGGAATCAAATATAATGTGTAACATGACAATGCGACTGTTCTTCTCCAAGAATGGCTTTGGCATTTGATAACTCACAAAAGTTGATATGCTATTAAACAAAAAAATAACCAACCCAATCTCTCTCTCTCTCTCTCTCTCTCCCCCCTCTCTCTCTCTCTCTTCCGTCTCTTTTTTAGCTATCTATGACAATGTGTTGATTTCTTTTTATTTTTGCTTTTTTTTTAAATTTGAAATTGATATATGCATTATTCATGGCTATATACCTTGGGCTTTACAGAAATAGTTTTTCTGTCTCTGTTTCTGTTACACAAGATTGCATCAGGTAGTTTGTAGCCTGACACAGCTATTTGTTAAAATTTTGTCTGAATTTTTATGTCATTTAGGTGATGTGATAAAAATATCAAGATGAAAGTCTTATATTTTTAAAATTTTAAAATTTAAAATTTAAATGAAGATGTGTGTCCAACAGAGCAACTTGTAAAAAAATGATGATATCTTAAATGACTAGACTGCTCTCTAGACAAGTCAGTGCCAAAACTGGAAAAAAAAATTAATTGAACCAGTCTGAAAAGCCTTTGAAAGAAATGCTTTTTTCAAAACACAGGATGATGCAAGTGAAACAATTTTTTGTTTACCAGATGTAGTTCCGTGTAAAATTTTCTGTTTCGTAAACTAAAAATTTATCTTAATCACAAGATTTGAGGATATGGAAGACATAGCCTCAACCAAAGTTCACTGGAATAAGTGAGTTCAATTTCATAAAGACAATTCTGAAGAAAATTAAGAGTATTTTCATTGTCTATTTCTGAATTGGTAAATACAGTTTCAGTGTTGATACTTTCTGAGTATGGTTAATGAAGAAGCATTAGGTTAAGTGCATTGATAAATAAGAAGATCGAGGGGAAAACTAAATACTAACTATATTCTATGTATGATTAACACTTTTTCATTAATAGTTTGTTAACTTATTGATGTACCAAAAGTCATATGAATGTGTAAGCAGAACAAGAAAAAGCAAATCAAACAAGTTGAAATGTGAACAAAGGAAAAGTGCAAGAAAGGGTCAGGCATGATTTTATGAAAACAAAAAGGGAAACAAATAGTGAGGTCATCACATCAAAACTTAAAAGCCAGAAATCCAAATAAGAACATATATAGAAAAATCATCAGAAGCAAGATAGCTATGATAAAAGTTAATGGAAATGCCCACCACACCTTTTTGGATTCAACCTTGGATATGGTCTCATATTCAAATGGAGAAAAGAGATAATCACCAATTTAATGAAAAATATCGGCTGTAAGATTCTCACTCTCTCATGCTAAAAGACGAATCACAGAGATAATTACTCAAGTCAGACAAAGGCCAGACATCAAACAGGCAGTCATTCTCAAATTACGGAGATGAAGGTAGACGACTGTCAGACATGGAAAGAGCCTGTTATTCTCAAATCACATGTTTGAAGACAACCATCAAACATTGAGCTAAATGTTTTATCTCCCATCATAGAGATGATTGATTGATGTCTTATCCATTATAGAGACAATAGATGAAGGAACAAATTACAGAGAAGATTGAAGATGAATTCACAGAGACAACTGGTTGAAGTTTGATCAACCTCTCATTTATTACAGAGATAATAGATGAAGAATCAATCACTGATATGATTGAAGAAAATCCAAGGATAATGAATCTCATATCAAAACGATTTTGGTATTTTTATAAATTGCAACCCTAGTTTAATTCCGTGGATAGAATTATAAAATTATTGTTGTTAAATTTTCTTGTGTTATAGGGTCATAAAACCGGCTCATTGGCCTAGTAGGTAGAGTGTTTGCCAATGGTCTGGGAGAGCAGGGTTCAATCCCAGGTCGCGTCATACCAAAGGCTTTAAAAATGGTACTTGATACCTCCTTGCTTAACACTCAGCAATATAAGGTATGGATCAAAGGTAAAGTGGAGAAATCCTGGGAAAGGAGTAGCGCCCTCCTCTACACCTCGTTGTAGTGGCTATTTAAAAGGGAGCCTTCTGGTCGCCCTCGACTACAGTCGCCAACTTATAGGGTCAAAATCCCTTTGAAGAATTTCTTGCCTCATAATTTCTATTTCATATGCACAGCCGACCTCGAGGAGTTAAAAGATAAATAAGATATGTTTTTGTATTATTCTATCTCTCTGGAAGACTTATCCAAATACTCCTGACATGTGACACTAAATTTATATATATATATATATATATAGTATATCATATATATATAGTATATTATATATATATATATATATATATATATATATATATATATATATATATATGGTTTATAACCCAATCTGTTTCAAACCAAACTGAAATAAACTTTTGTGAGAAAAATTTTTACCTCATTATTGCTAAAATCTATCAAACTCTAAAATATGATTTAGGCTCGATTTTTGCAACCATTCTTGCCATTTGATTTTGTTTGATTCTTGATTCTTGATCGATCATGCTGGCTACCAATTATTCAATAAAGCTCTTTAGGGTTTTTCTTCACATCATTCAACAAATATAATTATTTTAATCCACCTCCTAAATGCCAATACAAACAGTGTGAGGCATGGTTCCTACAGATCCATAAATTGTATGCCCACACCTGGGCCATTAACCTGTTATAGGTGTACTTATTTTTAGACTGGAACATATTCATACTTTTGGTTACAAATTTTCAGTGCTGAAAAGTTTAGTAATAATTAGTACCTTATAAAAATCTGTTTTCATAGCATAATCTCTCATTAGAAATAATATAATTCTGGTATCTTTGTTTGAGACAAAAAATTAACTTTTTAAATATCTGCCTGGGAATACCCCTGGCATAATAGCTAAAGTGCTAAACTTGTGTTATATTTTGGCCTCAAAAAAAGCCAAATAAATACCTACTTCCCATTATGCCATCAGTTATTTAGTCCTTAGTTCTCTGCATCATGATGTCCTGTGCTTTTATCCCATAGCCTAACCACAAGATAAATATATTACACATTTGGTAATTTTCTCTGATCAAAAAAATAAGTGAATTTTACATAACGGTACAATTTTTTATCTTTGTTTTGTCTAGAAAACGGGCTCAGATTACTTATGGTATCTACCATTCCTTCGAGGTCATTCATTGAAGTATTGAAGAGGCCTATTGCTGCTTAACTTTAATAATCCTGCAGGAAGAGGTGCTTTCAGTGTGACTTGACCATAAGTACTGTAATTTACTTAACTCAGCTTAGTTTGGCACAGAGGTATAAGAAGACTGTGAAAATCAAACTCATTAACAATAGTCTGCTTGCCGAAGTTGTTAACCATTATGCTATGCAAGTTGCTTTCAAGAACAAAGTATAACTTAGGTTTGGCACAAGACTACAAGTATGGAGTGTTCAGGGGGGATCGAGCTCACTACTCTGTAATAATTGATTTCCAAGTCCAGTGAGAACAAGTGAGAATGGAACTTATGATTAGTTTGTTGGTAAGTTTAATTCTCACTGGTTCTTACTGGTTAGTTTTAGTTTATTTAATTCAATAGCATATCAACCATTGTGGTTTATTTGATGCCAAATCCTGTTTATATATATATATATATATATATATATCAAGAGTAAGTGGAACAATCCGGGGAAAGGATTTGTGCCCTACACTACACCTCGGTGTAGTAGCTATTGAAAAGGGAGCCTTCGGGTTGCCCTCAACAACGGTCAGCCAACTTACTATATATATATATATATATATTATTCGTAAGTAAATAGTTTGTATCTAACTTTATTTTTAAATGAGCAAGAGCTCATTTGTTTAACCCAACATTACTTAGAATTTGAGATTATCCATCATAAAAAAAATAAAATACAGAATATATCTCATTGTTTTTGCTATGATTATACTTAAGAATGAAAATGACACTAAAACTGGCAAACGTTTAAAAAGGAAATACCCCCAATTCCTTATACATCGAAATCGTGTGTAAAGATTTATTGCTCTTGGTCAAAGCTCATGAATAAAGGATAAAATCTGACAAATGGTGAAATGCAAATTATTTCACTGGTAAATCAACTTTGCCCTTATTTTCCTTTAGACTTGAATTTGTGTAAAATGCAAAATTTGACAGCATAAGATGGAACTGGTTGTATGTGCATCTAAAACCTTGTAAGATATCTAATCAAACATGAAATAAGAAAAAGAATATATAAGAGATATAAGGTTGTTTTGTAGAAAGCGAGAAAATATTACATTTTTATTCCCAAAACACTTTTTTATCAAAAGTAAACAAAAACACATGCCCTATTTCTGTTGAAAAGGTGTTCATGTGTTTTGGGTTACTTAATCTGATTTCACTTTTATTAGTTGAGTTTTTTAACAGTTATTTTCCTTCTTCCATCAGAGTGAAATGTCAAAATCAACTGAAAAGCAAATGCCTTTGCTTAGGTATGATGTTTTAGTTGTTAAGGTGTATTGGCAATATTGCTTTGTACAAAATTTATAAGTGTGAAGGTGTAAATAAAGTTGGAATTTTCTAATTAATTACTTTGTTTTTCATTCAGTATTTGTGTGAGTAACTTAATTGAGCTTTTTGTCTTTCATTTGGTAATTATTAGTTCTGCATGGGAACAGTACTTTTTCAGATTTCTGTTTGGTTACTAGTTCACCGTTTATATGCAAATTTTCGTATTCTGAAATGGCAGAATGATAAATATTCATATGAATTTATATGTGGCAATACATGTGCAGACATGAATGAATACATGTGCTAGTGTATACATATATTATTGTATGTTAAAGAAAGACAATATATACGTATTTACCAACCTCTCAGCATGTGCAGGATATGACTCAAGGTCGGTTTTTAAGAGGTTTGAATTCTGATTTTTCCTTCTCCTAGACAGGTTACCATACTAAGCTTAAAGAGCCCAATCTACCCTACAATTTACCCATATCTGGAGGGAGAATAGCTAGATGCATACCTTTTCCAAATGTATTAGTGCTATAATCCAAACAGCCTTGTCCAGGACTCAAATTAAGTTCACCGTGTCCATTTCCTACGATGATAGCCATTACACCATGAGCGCCCCCCAACAGTCTAAGTATATATGCATGAATGAGAGAAAAAGAAGCGTAAATTTAAATCAGGATATCACCGTTTGTGCCTATATGTTCTCGAGTAAAAAGTAGAAAGAGTGTGACTTTTAGGGAGAGAGTGAGAGAGAGAGAGAGAGAGAGAGTGTGAGAGAGAGGGGGGCAGCTGTGATAGTGTGTGTAGTCATTTACTAACTTTAACTTAGCTGAAGCAAATTCAAGAATATCGGTCCTTCAGTGAGAATCAATCTCATTAACAATGGTCAATTAATCTAGCTTGGTAACTATTATATCACACGAGGAGTCCAAGATACAGCGTGTGTGTTTGACTATGTGGTTATTTATAAAAGTAGCAGTATGTATTTGATTGACTGAATGATTGTCAACCCGATCAAGAGTTATTTTATGCCTAGGGGTTAGGGAATCGCGTTCATTGTACATTTATATTCACATTTTTTTTGTGTAGCTGTTTCTTAAGAGATTTTTTGCGCACAGATGTATTGTTTCAAGAATTCCTATCTAATACCAATAACACTGATTTACAAAAATAAATTTTTGGTCTGAGGCAAGAATGGGGATTGGTGTTTTTTGTTAATTTGGGTGTGCTGAATTCAAATTTATAACTAGTTTTGCTCTATCACCTCTAGTTTTCTGGCTTTTAAATAGTCTTATTTTAGTATAAACAGAGAATGTATGTGCATATTTCAAGAGTTGCAGCAGCTTATAACAGATAAAACAGGATAGATAAAGAACACTGATTGAATCAATATATTTGGATGACACAATTACACAATTCATAGTACCACAGACAGTCAAAAGTGTGTTTTCTCAGAAGATCTGGTGTATTTTGCCTCCGGGATTTCACGCAAGAGCATCCAGCAGAAGTTTCCCATCATGCCAGGGTTCCATTTGCCTTGATAGTTGCTGATATTTGTCGCTGCCTCCCACCAGACACGACTTGACACAAGGTCAAAAGCCCGAAGGCCAATTAAAGTGGGGATAAAGGGGAGGGGAAGGTCGGGAACGAGCCGAGACTCGAACCCTGCTTGTCTGTGCTGCTCATCGGCTCACTTAGTGCAATGTGAGCCTGATGAGGCAAGCAGTTTCACGAACCCAAATGTGGGTCCGGGCACGTATGCCAGTTTGCGGCTTAAACTAGACGCATGGTCTAGTGCCGTACAAGGGGGACAAAGGAGACAAAAATGCAGCTCGCCCACCCGAAGGTAGCCTAGTCGAAACTAGGTGCCTAATTAAAGGCCCCAAGTCTGCCATTGTTCCTTTTCCAGGGCCACGCTCCGGACCGAAGTCCAGAACAGGCCCCGGGGCGTTCGCCGCCAAGAGCGTTGCCCTAATTTACGAAGCACTTTGCTTCGATGTGGCACAAGGCCGAATAAATGGGGCACCCAATGAGACTCGAACTCACTCGTGTAGGTTTGCTAGTCTAGCTTGCTAACCGTTACACCACCAGAGGTGCCCTAGCCTTGATAGTTGCTCTCCATCTACGTAATGTCTAGGTGGAATCTTTCTTCATGTTTATCACTCATTGCTCCAAGGTTTGGCGGGAAGAAGTTGAGGCTGGAATGGAGAAAATTAATCTTGAGTGACATTCGGCACCCCATATCCTCGTAAGACTTTAGCAACTTCTCAATACAGGCTTGGTAATCTGGTACGCGTGGGTTACCAAGGAAGCCACTACAGACTGACTTGAATGTTTCCCATGCTCTCAGTTCCTTTAAGTTAAGAAGCTCCTCAAAATCAGTATCCTTCAGCACTTGTCAGATCTGAGGTCCAACAAAGATGCCCTCTTTGAGCTTTACTCTGCTAAAAAAATTGACTTTGTGTCGTATCCTGCCCGTGGAGAATTTAGTTGGGTAAAGACTTAAATCTACGCGCTAGCTAATCAGACACTTTATTTCATTTCAGCTGCAAATTTCTTCTGAGTCAACTGCATAGATTACTTAGAATATAGAACAATGGTCAGCAAACTAATTCTTTCAGACCATTATTATTGTGTAGCGATTTTGATTCTTACTGAGAGCTTTATCCTTATGGTTTTGAAAAGAAATCTATAGTCTGTATTGAATCACAAGTTTTTACGCACAACAATTTACATATAAAATATAACATACACACCTTTATTTATTTCTCACTATATTAAAAACTCTGTATCTCCTGGCTAATTTTGTTGTCATCATATATATATATATATATATATATATATATATATATATATATATATATAAATATATATATAAAGTTAGTGAAGAATAACCAAATACGTATACTTATATATATGTATATATATATATACACGGTGACATTCTGCTATTCTTCTAATCTATCTATCTCAGTTTGTTTGTTTGTTTGTTCGTGTGTGTGTGTGTGTGTGCGCGCGCGCGCGTGTCTCAGGGGATTCAATGGTTAGCAAGCTGAACAGGCAAACCATTACTAGTGAGCTCAAACCTTAATGGGTGTCCTATACATCAGGCCTTGTGCCAAAATAAAGAAAAGCTTAGTAAATAATATCTCTATCTTCATATATGAGGATCATTAAATAAGTTTACAGACTTTTTTCGTATGGGCACTTTTATTGATAGTACACACATTAAACTCTAGTCTCCTTCAAAGTCATCTCCTCCAGCTGCAATGCACTTGTTGTACCGTTCCAACAACTTCTGAGAGATCCCATGGAAGTCCTCTTGTATGAGCGTGTCAATGACCTTCGTCACAGCCTCTTTCATCTCCTCAATTCTCTCATAACGACAGCCTCTGAGCTTAGGGAATAACCAAAAGTCACAGGGAGCAAGGTCTGGAATATAGGTTGGCTGAGGAACTGTCTTGATGCCCATCTTGGTCAAATAGTCTGTGACAAGGATGGAGTTGTGGACTGGTGCATTGTCCTGGTGGAAATGCCACTGACCCGATTTGAAGAGTGCTGGGCTCTTCCCAAGGAATCTCTTTCTGAACTCCCTTAAAACCACAACATAGTAACCCTAACCCTAACCCTAACCCTTTGGCCAATCAACTCTGGTGTATTGATTTCCTTACTCCTCCCACACCTCTCATCATCCCCCACAGATTCACTGCCTTCTTTGAATATCTTATGCCACTCAAAGACTGATGCTCGATTTATGCAAGATGGTCCAAAAGTAGTCTGAAGCATTCCATACGTTTCTGTGGCCTTTTTTCCAAGTTTAAAACAGAATTTTATTGCATATCGTTCTTTCTCAGGTCCAGATTGCATTTTTGAAATTCCCCAGCTGTGACAATCAGGCTTTAGTAGGGTGTATTCCAATTGTTGCTGTATCTGTTCATTTGAAGCTGAAATCATAAAAATTGGTCAGTCATCTCATAAGATGTATAGCAATAACATAGTGAATGTTCAAGAGTCTACGACAATTTTAAATGCCTATATAAAAAAAAGTCTGGAAACTTATTGAAGGCACCACGTATATTTTTCTAATTTTTATGTCCAAATGGACATATGATTAGCCTTCATGGTACATAAAGGCTAATCATATGTCCATTTGGACAATGGTTAAGAATTATTCACGTGTGCAATCATCTAGTAATTGCATAAGTGCAATCTTTAATATTTTTATACATGTATTTAAGATTGTTTGGTAATATTTACAAGTATGTCCTTGTTGGGTTATTTAATGCCAAAACCAGTCTAATTTTTTTGTTTTTTGTTTTTTGTATTGTAATAGTTTCAAGTATCTAATGAAAATAATTTGTGAACAATTATCGCTTCAATTAAATATTCTTAATACAAATAATTTGCACAGAGTTGAATGATTTCAAATATTTTAATCGAATACTAATATTTTTTAAACAGGTATATTTGATCCATATACGATTTATAATTCCTGCATATCATTTAATAATTTCAGATATGGACCAGTTAAGTAAGGGAATGTTATCGTTAAAAAGCTCCAAAGAAATGTGTATCTTTAGGTTCAGGTTCTAGGTCTAGTGTCTTTATTAACTGGCATATCAATCCTCGTGGGTTATTTAACGACAAAGTCATCCTTGTCAGCAGTGATACTATTCAAACCCTTGCTGGTGAGAGAAAGGGCTTCAATACTTTTCCTAAGGGTGTTAGTTCGGAGGACAACATAATAGCGCAACTGAAGTTTGAACTCACTTACTTCGACTAGGACTTTAGACATAATGCCTCGAGGAATACCTCGTGTATTTTCAGTTTTTCTGAAGCATTATGTAACAATAGAGACAATATTAGAGAATCTTCCCAGTAACTGACCAGGGGGCCTTTTAGAGACAGAAGTGTATGTCTAAAAATAAATTTCTTTATTTAATAACTTTGTGTCTATATATTTTACACACGTGATTTGACCTATGTTTCGTAGGACTTTTTCATGACTTGATAAGATGAAGGGAAGAGATATCTTAGTGTTGTCGAGATAGGACGACGGTCCATCTTTCCGGTCAGGAACGTGATTCATTAATCATCTCTGCTGCTTTGCTGAAACTTAACGTTTGCAACTTTACGCTATATCTCTTGGTCTCCAGTGTGTGGTAGTGTTTTTTGTTTTTTATTCTAGTTATTTGTCTAAATTTAATCGCAATATAAGCTAAGGTAAATAAATCATACATAATAGTAGTGAGTAGTATCTCATGGGTTGATGGAGACATTAGGTATACAAACCTCAAAAATTCACAGGACACATGATGCAACAGATATAGGTGTTGGGTTGAAAAGCGCTTCTACGTGAAATCGTCTGGAGGTTACTGGTTCAATCCCAATTACAGGTAAATAATAATGGATTCCGACAACAGCTTAACACTTGTACCCGGTTGACGGAATTAAAACAATCTATCTCTGTGGATTAAATAAAGGGATTCGGTTTGAAGTTTTGTGTATACTCCCGAGTTCGACATGAAACACCTGAAGATGGCCGAAGGACGCATTGGCCGAAACGTTGTGAATATAATAATGAAGAAAATAGTTTGAATACTCAAAGTGATGTTTTTTGTATGTGTTTTTTAATATTCGACAAGTGAGTAAAAAGTGTGTAATTTTTACACCCCAACAAACGACATCGAGCATCGGTTTTCAGTAGTCTCCTCCTCGAGAAACAAATGTAGGTAAATGATTTTAATATCTCTTGGACTAGTGAACGAAAACTCAGCACCTTTATCCGAGATAATAGATTTACATAACAAGACTAAACGTTGAAACAGTTATGATCTTATTTCTACGAACAAACCAGAGATTGTTAGAGGCCCTACCAACTTAAAAAGGCCTTGTGGGGGGAGTATATAATTTGGTTATTTCAGTAGATTATTCTCTAAATTATTCCCACCACAAACACAACACAAAACTTTACAATCGCGTGAAAGAAATGGAATAGAACGCAACGAACATTAAACAACAAACAATTTAATATGCATATAACAGAATATGAAAACAAAGAAAATATATGATGTGTAAATGGCCTTTTGGAAAATAAAGTTTGACAAAAGGAAAATAAATTTGTTTAAAGATGTGTGTATGGTCATGTTAACGAAGTCCGTAAATAAGTCGTTCTTACTTACATTGAGTTTATAGCGGGTTTTATGATTATGGCGACAGCGTGTCTCGTTGATGAAAGAAAGTTTGTCGGGTTTTCCTTTTGAATATAATTCTCGGCCATTTGAAAAGAGGTCATGAACTTTAGTTGAGGAAGGAAAGGAATTGGTTGGACATAGTATCGGCTACTGGCTTAGTGGCTTGTGTTCGTCTGTGTCTTCGTTTGTGTGTAAGCTTGTGTCTTGTGTGTATGGCTTCCTAACTCTGTGTTATTTATATCCTACAGGTGGATCAAAGAATCGTCCTAAAATTTTTGCGCGTAGACATTTATTGACCAACCAGATTTGTATTTTACTATTTTATTTTCGAGCCTAAATATTTTCTGTAGGTTCACTTCCGATCCTAATTTTCTAGAATGTTCTATTCCATGTTTTTAGCTGATTGGTTGAAAAATATAAAAATGTAATTTAAATGCTAATGCGGGTTTGATCCAAAATTTCTAGAATGTTCTTAAGTATGTTTTTATTGCTTATTTTAAGACTAGAAGAAATGTGTATCCTATAGCCTGCACACTCCTGTATTTTGTGATATAATTCATTAAATAAATGTCAAATCGTCGTCGCTATGCTCCAACCACTGTCACAGCAGGTTAGGTGGTCAGGATCCTATCCCGTAAGAGGAGAATCCCTTCTTTATCCGACAACAAAATTTGATCTATTTCTGGAAATGCAGGCTAAATTTGACACTTTGTCATAATTTTTTAATGAAAATAAAAACGTTCCACAATGCAACCGGAAGAGGCAATTTCACTGTATTGTTGCTTGTCAGTTGTAGGTTTGATTGACGACAATTAACACAATCTTTGCCGAGCGGGGTTTCCCTTTAATTAGTCTGTATCCCCTTAACGCCGCCGTCTTCTAAGTTACGGAAACACATAGACAGACAATAAATGTCTCTTAAAATGTAGGCGAGTCCATAAAATGGTCTCACGGATGATCTCATGTGAGAATACTAGAATCGAACTCGGTCTCTTTTGTCTTTGTTCTTTGAACAGTAAAGACAAACTCTGTTCACCTATGTTCTTTGAACTGTGCAAATGTTGTCTCCTCTCTTGGCCATGGTCATCATATTGTACATTTTATCAAGTAAGATTTTTACCATTTTTGTACCGTTTACATTTACTGCTTTTTCATGGAACAATACGTGTATATTCAGACCTTTAGGATACGTTTGTGTATTCTTGTTAATACTTTTGTATGTATATTATGTACGTATTAAATACGTTATATGTGCAAAAGAGCTTACCTTATCGTTATATCATTGTATATACTAATGCTAATATTGGACCTTGGTGAGTATAGATAAATATCCTCCTTGGCATCAACCAATCCAGTACTCATCATTTCATCGTAGATTTGTTTCATCCGTTAAAAAAATCTTACCGTTCGATCAAGTTTGATTTTTTTCAAGTCGTTCTCAGACATAAAAACATTGTTACTGACTTAATTTCAAGGGACCAAATAAACCAAACATTAATTCACTATAATCAAAACTGGATTAGACCCACTAGATACCATAAGCGCAGTCAAATTAAGATATCACATCTTCTGTGGAGATTTAGGAATTAACAATAAAACTCCCCACCGGATGTTGACTCGTCGGCTTCCACATACAAAATATATAAACGCGTCACCACGCATAAGGATCCACGCATCCATCCGGTTAAAATCAGAAAAAAGAAAAATAATAAAAAGTAAAGTAGCCAATGGGAAGCGGTCGCGCCAAAATTAGAAGGATTTTGGAGTGGCGAATTTGGAGCCGGTGGAGAGAGATAAATACTCAGGTTTTCTGTGAACCGGGTCTTGTCAGGGAGTGTCCGTCAAATCAACAACATCATTTTGCTGTCTGGTGCTTTGGGCACCACGCTACGTCTTGGGACGTTGCGTTGGTTAGTCCATTCACCAAGTAAATAAAGGAAAGTATGGAAGAAATGTTTTCGTCTCTTATCTGTTTCTATCTTTTCTTTTTGTATATTTCTTTTGGACTTTCTTTGGGTAAGGCATTGCGCCAGGCAGTCAACGTGGGGTAAAATAATATAACCAAAATATGGAGTCAGATATCTTACGGCAACACAGCCTTGCTCTTAGCCCCTGGACTTCAAAAACCCTTATTAAAACCCACACTTCCAACAAAATGTAAAGGTCCCGCTTTTAATTTACAGTGGGGTCTTATAGTTAAACTATCGATCCTTTTATGCTGTACATATAAAGTCATTCAATAATTTCAAGAATACGTGCATATTCTATCTTCATGGTTACATGTTAAACTCCGCTCAAAAGGATGCAACAACGGTCTTTCTGAGTGAGGCTGTTGTATAGATTATTCTTTGTGTGATATGTTCTGACCTGGCCAGGTATCAAAATAGAAGAAATTTCTCATCGTAGAAGGATTCTTGACGAGAAGACTTTCTGGACGAGAAGAAATTTGTGTTAGAATTCTTCAGACAGGCAGCTCAAAACATATAAGAATTTAGATAATTCAGACTTTTCTTCTTTGGTAATACAGGTTAAATAAGACTTTCTTCAATTTGGTAATGCAGGCTGGAAAAGAATTTCTTTTGTTTGGTAATGCAGGCTAAAAAAAAACTTTCTTTTGTTTGGTGATGCAGAATTAAAAAAAGACTTTCTCTTGTTTGATAACACAGGTTGAAAGACTTTCTTTTGTTTAGTAATGCAGGTTAAAAAATACTTTCTTTTGTTTGATTCTTCAGTGACTGAAATTCATTCGTAAATGGAAAAAAACATTGACTTTTAGCATCCGTCAAAAGTTCTTCGTAGATTGTTGTTGCTGAGTGATCTGCCATTGGACATTTTGCCGCTGGATCTTCAACTAATTCTTTGACTTGAATCACTCTCCTTTTTTGTCAGTCGAGTGCGGTGGTGGTTTTGATATTAACTCAATAAATGGTTCTCGCCAACTTCGCGATTTGATTGAACAAAAAAGCCTTTCAACGGTTTCTTTTTGAAAATTTTACAGTTATTCATTGGGTGCGTTTCTCGATTTCTAGAATGTTCGAACCTCTACTTATCAATAGTTCAATAAGAAGAGGAAAACTTGCTCAAAAGTTTTGATATTAAAATACGTTCGAATAGATATTAATTCATTCTGAACAATTTTCAAAGATATTTAGTTTAATAATTAAACAATTTTCAAAGATATTTAGTTTAATAATTAAACAATTTTGAACTAATTTAGTCTTATTTTAACATATTTGAGACATTTCTAAATTTTGGACAACTTAGAAGGGATAATAGTTTTGAATTATTTTTACCTTAATTCGTTAAACAATTCAATTATTATTTTTATTTTGTATGATTAAATTCTCAAATTCTTCCCTTCAAGAAAAGATGCAATAAGCTATCGATTTATTGCAAAAATTGATTTTGCAAATTTTTATTATATATGAACAAAAATATCTTAAAAGATATTTTCCTTTCAAAGACTAAAATCAATAACTGTTGGATGATTATAAAAATTAACCCTGTCAACGAAGCTTGAATACTCTGATTGTATCCTCAGCATAAGTGTAAGACATCCTAAGACTGCATCTGATGTTGAGGTTCCAGTTCTGGAAGTCTGGGGAATGTGGAGTACTCCTTCATTGTCATTACTTCCCGGTCCTCTCTGACCTGAAGTAGAAGTATCTGATAGAGTCCCATCTATTGATCAAATAGATCTTTTTCAAAATTATTCGTATTTGATAGGATCAATAATTTGATCCGTATTTGATTGAACTATTAATTGCAAAAATCTACTGCAGCAATTAGAAGGACAAACTATTTGAATTTTAAATAATTTGTGATTACACGTAACAATATAAATTGAGGTAACGCTTATTTTTAATCTTTTGATTAAATCTCTGATGAATAAACTATCATTTTTTTTTTATTCAAATTTTAAATGTAACATTGCAATACTATTTTCAGCAGCAAGAACACAAAAATTTGGCCGTGGTTAATTTTTTTTATTGTAGCCTTGTCCAAATGTTCATAAATGCTTATTTATTTATTTATGTATTATAAATGGAGTCAATTTTACTTTAGGTAGGATTAAAATGCTTTGGGTGTATTTGATCCAACGTTTTAAAGTTGTAACATAGCAGTAAAAATAATTTTTTCTCTTGGTTGCTTCGATCTATTATGAAACTCTTATTGAAAATTAAAATTGCAAGATTTGAACAACAGAAAATATTGTATGAATTTACTTCTTTGTAGAAATTTTGGTTTAGTTTTTATTTTATTTAATAGCATACCATAGGCTGCAAAAGAATAGTAGTGGGATAAGAGTGTTTATATCTTTCCCAAGGGTATTAGTCCAAAAGTGAACGTAATTGTGTGACCGGAGTTCGAATTCGCTTACGACCATGACACGGTCCAGCACGTTAGCCACTACATCACATGGACTACCTTGTGTAAGATCTTGAAGCGAAATTTATATATATATATATATATATATATGGAGAGAGAGAGAGAGAGAGAGAGAGAGAGAAAGAGAGAGAGATTGAAAAACAAGGTAATCCAAAGAGAATTTCATGCAAAAGAAAGTCAACGATATAACGTTTTGGTTCTTCATCAGGTCTTGGAAGGATGATATCGAATGACGTTAAATCACCGATGGATTTTTAATGAAATACAAAACAAGAGGGAAATAACCTACATAGAGAGAAAGGGATGATTGTTTAGTCAATAAATTGGTGTTCGTATTTTAAAATATGTCACGTGACTATTTAAGACAATGATTTAGAACAAATAGAATCATCAAAAGAAATAATGAATCAAAAGAAGAAAAAAGAAGGAAGGAAAGAAAGAAGAGAAGAGAAGAGAAGAGAACGGAAGAAGAGAAAAGGAAATAGAAGAGAGAGGCAGGGGAATGTAAGAAAAAAGAAGAGGGAGGAAAAAAGAAACAAGCTACATCCATCCTGGTGGTGTTGTGTTCAATTACATAATATAAGATAATTATATAATTAAGATTTGTCTGCCAAAGAATTTCTACCAATGACCACTTGATGGTGTTTACAAAGAAGTATATAAGAAAGAAGTATGAAAATTTCGTTCTTTTTTACTTGCAACGTGCTACACGAGGTTTGATGAGGATGAAAACATCCCTTTGAGGGGAACGAGACACGTCTTATTTCAAGGCATATTATGTCTTTATCGTACGTTCGTATATGTGTATGTTCCAAAGAGATATTAAAGTTTGTGAGGGACTTACATTTTTTAGAAGTGCTCCTTTGTTGTTAGTTGTGGAATATTGAATACACCTGTGTGTAAGCAAGCAACCTTAGGACAACGTATGCTGTGTACTATTCTCTCATGGATTTTAATATCTCTCAGGAACATTCACATACATGTACGTACGATAAGAACATTTTTTTTCATACACACTTTATTCACATCTTTTGAAACTCATTTCGTTTTGTATTCTTTCTATAAAGTTTGCAAAAGCAATAAAATATGTTATTGTTAATTGTGTGTGTTTGTTTTTATATATATAGTTCTTATATTTATCCTTGAAAGTAAGCAATATTTCTCCAACAAGTATTACTCGACGAATTAAAAAATGCATGTTTGTCTGTAACATATAAAACTGCATTTCTCTTTCGTAAAGAAACCAAATCTATCGTTATTCTTTTCTGTGCTAACGCTTTGTGTTGTTTTGTTTATTTGTATAACAGCATATAAATTCTTTATGGGTTATTAAATGCCGAAATTCGATTCATTTCTAAATGTTTAATTGCAATTATAATTATATCTTAGATATTCCATTAAAATTATTTTTTTAAAATCACATCCTTTTCATTTGTTTATAACCCTATTCTTTTTGGCCCAGTCGGCTGCAGAGGGGTAAGACTTCCCCAACGAGTATACGGTTTATGACATTAAACAATCTAATGATGAGGCCCCTGTAATTGTGGAGCTTTGGGGAATGCGGAATACCCCTTCATTGTCATCGCTCTCAGGTTCACTCTGATCCGGAGTGGTAGCACCTGATAGGGTCCTATCTATGGGTCGAATAGAACTGTTTGACATTAAACTGAATGCAAACAAATGACATGTGAAACTAAGTTGCTTGAAGTAGAACTGTTTGTTCATTTAACTGTGTGTAAAAAAATGACTAATGTTTAATTGAATTGTTTGTGATTAATAGCAATACTTGGAACGACTTAACTTTGATGACATATTAAACTGAATTGTTTGAGATAGAACTGTTTGATCATTTAACTGTGTGTAAACAAATGATTGATGTTTAATTTAATTGTTTGTATTAAATAGCAATACTTAAAAATATTGAATTGCGTGTAAACAAGTGCTTAATAGTAAATAAGATTATTCGTATTTGAAAGAAATGAATGAAACCATTTAACTGTGTGCCAAAAGGCTAGTTTAAAAGTGTTATCTACAAAATGTGTTTAGGAACCATATATTTAATATATATGTATAAAAAGGATTTATCATTAAATAACCTACAATGGTTGATATGGCATAAACCAAACCAAACCTTTCCTCTATTTTTCACACATCTTTATATCAAGTATTCATATCTAATACCAATAATTTGCACTCAGTTGTATGTTTTCAAGTATTCCTATCTAATATTAATAATTTATTCACAATCATATGGTTTAGAGTACCTATTTCTATTTAAAAATAATAATTTGTTTTCACACTGTTATATGGTTTCAAGTAACTAATAATAATCCTTAATAAACAATTATCGCTTCAATTAACTATTCTTGATACAAATAATCTACACAAGTTATATGCTATCATGAATTCCTCCTTGATACAAATAATTTTCATATGTTTTATCAATACATGGAAACCTAACAGATTCTATAACTCCGTGTCAGAGTGGACCTGGAAGAAATGGCAAGCCTCGTTCAGAATTTGAAACCGGGTAGTCGAATCCACTTCCTACGACGATAACCGTTGCATCACAAGCGTCTCCATGTACATAATGTATGTAAAAGGTTAGAATGTTTTTGTGAATGTAAATCAGTTTATCTTGTCTTCCTTTCCGTCGTGTTTAGTATTAGTATATCACGGGGCTATTGGTCTAATAAGTAGAGTGTTCGCCAATGGTCCAGGAAACCAGAGTTCTATCCGAAGTCGAGTCATACCAAAGACTTAAAAAATGGTATTTGATGCCGCCTTGCTTAACACTCAGCATTATAAGGCATGGATCAAGGGTAAAGTGGAGCAATACAAGGAATGGAGTTGCGCCCTTCTCGACGCCTATTAAAAAGGGAGCTTTTGGGTTAGCCTCGAAATTTTACTTACTTATATCACTGATATACAACTGTTAATATTGGTTCTTGGTGAGTGGGGATTCAACTAAATATCTTACCCATTACAAAACAATCCAAAATCCCAATGTCTTAACTCCAGAAATGCTGTATCTATTCTTTTTTATATCTATTTAATGGAGATAACCCGCATATTTGTTTGAATTCGGTTGAATTCGTTTGCAATTCTATTATATTTAATTGCCCAATCGACTGGGGCTGTAGAATACACCAAAGAGTGTCCTGATATGACACTAAACCATCTGATGGTGAGGCTCCAGTCCAAGAGCTTTTGAGAATATAGAGTACCCTTTCATTGCCATTGCTCCCTGCTCCAATCTGACTCGGAGTGGTGGTACCTGATAGGGTCCTATCTATGGGTCAAATACAACTGTTTGACATTTAACTGTGTAAACAAATGACTTCTTGAACTGAATAAACTGTGTGCAAACAAATGACTTATGCTAAATCAGATTGTTAGTAACACAACTGTTTGATCAGTTAACTGTGTGTAAACAAATGATGTTTAATGGAATTGTTTAAGATGCTTAGTAATACTTGGAACCATTTAACTGTGCGCAAAAGAATGAATAGTGTTGAATAGAATAATTAATATTAAATAACAATACTTGTAACCACTTCACTGTCTGCAAACAAAAGATTAATATTGAATAGAATTATTAGTGTTAGCAATAATTGAAACCATTTAACTGTGTAGAAACAATAGCAATACGAGAGAGCAAACAAATTTGTTCTAACTCATTTAAAAGTGAAATTATCGACACTTACAAATCATATATGTATATCCGTTTGACTATGTGCAAACAAATGTACTGATATTACATTGTTACTGTTACGTAGTAATACTTGAAAACATTTACCTGTGTACAAACAAATGATTAATAGTCAATGGAAATATTCATGTTAGATAGAAATACTTGAAACCATTTTATTATATATAAAAGAATGAACTCAGACTCGTTTAAAAATGTATCTACAAAATGAGATTACAAATCTTATATATTTAAAATATATTTAAAAGCAGGATTTGGTATTAAATTACCAACAATGCGTGATATGCCAAAAGACCAAACAAAACAATCATATTTACTATCAGACCATTTGTATATCAATTTTTCAACTGCAGTCGAAAGCAAAACTTTAGACGAAATCAATATTTATCCATTCCCAATAAAATGATTAGATATAGCATAAATTGTAAAGAATGTTGATGATTTCTTCGCTTTCAATACGACAGACTTGTACTTGCAGAAACTAGCATAGGAGTATGAAAAGTATCTGTTCCCGCAAACCTGTTATGTACCGGTATTCGGGTACTAGAATATGACTAACTCGTTACTCGTGGTAACTGAGTCAGCACAAGAAGCTAAAGGTTACTCACTAAATTTACATGTGGCTTGCAGCGGAAGGTTCCACTACGTAGAGTCACAACTAAGTGACGACCTCAAGACGTTTTATTGGCTTAAGAGGATCATAACACTTTACCTCTCTAACAAATAAGTACTCCAGGCGATAATTCTATTCAGTTTTCTCAGCAAATTCATTTTATTCTGTCCAAAGATTTTGATAAACTGTTTACGTTTACTTTGATAGGGAGGCGCTCTTAGTATAACGATCACCGTCGTCGCAGGAAATGGAATCGGCGACCAGAGTTTAAATCCTGGACTAGGTTGTTTGCGTTTCACTTTGCGCTAATGCCCTTGGAAAAGACATGAATCCATCAGTTCTTTTCTAAACTATGAGCAAAATAGTATGGCAGTCTGAATTCTTTGTCCTTGGTAAAGCAGCAAGTCTAGGTGAAGGAAAGCTCTGAATTCAAACACGCTTTACTCCCCTAAAAAATTGACTTTGTGTCGTATCCTGACAATTTAGTTGGGTAAAGAATTATATCTATGTGCAAGCTAATCAGACACTTTATTTCATTTCAGCTGCAAATTTCTTCTGGGTCAACTGCATAGATTACTCAGAATATAGAACAATGGTCAGCAAACTAATTCTTTCAAACCATTATTATTGTGTTGCGATTTTGATTCTTACTGAGAGCTTTATCCTTATGGTTTTGAAAAGAAATCTATTGTCTGTATTGAATCACAAGTTTTTACGCATAACAATTTACGTATGAAATATAACATACACACCTTCATTTATTTCTCACCATATTAAAAATTCTGTATCTCCTTGCTAATTTTGTTGTCATCTTATATATATATAAAGTTAGTGAGGAATAACCAAATGCGTATATATATATACGGCGACATTCTGCTATTCTTCTAATCTATCAATTTATCTATCTCAATTTGTTTGTTTGTTTGTTTGTTTGTTCGTGTGTGTGTGTGTGTGTGTGTGTGTGTGTGTGTGTGTGTGTGTGTGTGCGTGTCTCGAGTGATTCAATGGTTAGCAAGCTGGACAGGCAAACCCTTACTAGTAAGCTCAAACCTCAATGGGTGTCCTTCATCAGGCTTTGTGTCAAAACAAAGAAAAGTTTAGTAAATAATATCTCTATCTTCGTATATGAGGATCATTAAATAAGTTTCCAGACTTTTTTCGTATGGGCACTTTTATTGATAGTACGCACATGAAACTCTAGTCCCCTTCGAAGTAATCTCCTTCGGCTGCAATGCACTTGTTGTACCGTTCCAACAACTTCTAGGAGGCACCATGGAAGTCCTCTTGTGTGAGCGTGTCAATGACCTTCGTCACAGCCTCTTTCATCTCCTCAATTGTCTCATAACGACAGCCTCTGAGCTTAAGGAATAACTAAAAGTCACAGTGAGCAAGGTCTGGACTATAGGGAGGCTGAGGAAATGTCTTGATGCCCATCTTGGTCAAATTGTCTGTGACAAGGATGGAGTTGTGGACTGGTGCATTGTCCAGGCGGAAATGCCACTGACCTGATTTGAAGAATGCTGGCCTCTTCCCAAGGAATCTCTTTCTGAACTCCCTTAAAACCTCAACATAGTAACCCTAACGCTAACCCTAACCCTTTGGCCAATCAACTCTGGTGTTCTGACTTCCTCACTACTCCCACACCTCCCATCATCCCTAACAGACTCCCTGCCTTCCTTGAATCTCTTATGCCACTTAAAAACTGATGCTCGATTCATGCAAGATGCTCCAAAAGCAGTCTGAAGCATTTCATACGTTTCTGTGGCATCATTTTTTCCAAGTTTAAAACAGAATTTTATTGCATATCGTTCTTCTAAAGTGTCCTCACGTCCAGATTGCATTTTTGAAATTCCCCAGCTGTTACAATCAGGCTTTTCGTAGGGTGTATTCCAATTGCTGCTGTAGCTGTTAATTTGAACCTGAAATCATTGAAATTGGTCAGTCATCTCATAAGATATATAGTAATAACATACTGAATTTTCAAGAGTCTACGACAATTTTAAATGCTTGTACAAAAAAGTCTGGAAACTTATTGAAGGCACCACGTATATTTATCTAATATATATGATAGTACATTAAAGGCTAATCATAAATCCATTCGGACTATGGTTAAGAATTATTCACGTGTGCAATCATCTAGTAATTGCATAAATGCAATCTTTAATATTTTTTATACATTTATTTAAGATTGGTTGGTAATATTTACAGTATGTCATTGTTGGGTTATTTAATGCCAAAACCAGTCTGTACTTTTTTTTGTTTTTTGTATTGTATTGTTTTTTTTTTGGGGGGGGGTCCAAGCAATTATAGTTTCAAGTATCTAATGAAAATAATTTATGAACAATTATCGCTTCAATTAAATATTCTTAATACAAATAATTTGCACAGAGTTGAATGATTTCAAATATTTTAATCGAATACTAATAATTTTTAAACAGATATATTTGATCCATATACGGGACCATAACAGGTTCTACCACTCTGGATCAGAGTGGATCTCGGAGCAATGACAATAAAGGCGTGACTCTAATAAAGCAAAGAACATCACTTGATCAATAAAAAAAAATAACAAAATGATTATTCCGTACCTCGAAACACGCATACATACACATTTATATGCGTATATGTGGTCTGATATGCGCCATATTATATATTTATGTGTTGTATAAATATATCTATATAAAATGTCAAGGTAGAGTTTATGTCTATTTAGTTTAGCGGCTGTATTCAGGATAAGATTGTCTTTTATAATTTTTTCTCTGTCCTCACATCATAAAGAATTAAAATTGTTTTCTTTAAGATGTTCAGGTCACTGTGTACCAGTTTTATTGTTTATCTTTCTTTCTTATGAGTGGACTCCTTACACTTGAGACAAATTTCTTTCTCTTAAGTATCAACTGTTAATGTTTTTCTTTTTTTTACGATTCTAGGGCGTAATTTTCGATTTTCTTTTTCAGTTTTGAATCCAACTACCTATTTATTGATTTTGTTTGTTCAGTCTATAACACCGACGCCTGTTCAATTCATTTCAGTCAAAATATTAAACCTATACCAACACAGAAGACACACGGAAGTCCTTGAAAGTTGGGGCGTTGAAAAAGTAAATATTCACTTCGAGTGTCATTATTCAATGACTAAAAAATTGAGAGGTGTGATAAGTTAACAAACATGTGTCATGAATTTGAAGGGACGTTTAACAAATTGAGTCACTTCCACCTTTAGGTCGAATGACTAAAAGGGTTTTTGTTTATGGGAATCACCAGGGTACAGCTTATAGATTTCTTCATAAAAGATTATGTCATCTATACTACTATCCTGAAGTTTGTGCGTTTGTGTTTGGGTTTAAAGATCACAGACAAATTGAACGTTCTAGTCAAAAGACATTTTGCATAAGTTTTGACAATGAATAGTTGAGCTTAAAGTCAACACTATACCAAAAGTGGTGAACTTATAGCATTTCTGGCTAAACGGAATGAGATAGAGGCTTTGAATTTGTATCTTATTCATTTATTTAACTATTTCTGTGAGAACTTCACTTTCCAAATCAAAAAATAAAAATTCTTTATAGATTTCAAAAAAAAAAAAAAAAATTTAAAGAATTAACAAATCAACAAGTCAGCAACAAATTTCAAATTTAGTGCTCGACCCTTAAGATTAGAATCACAAAAGTTCATCAGGAACCTATTTTTAAATATTTACATTGCAGCTGCAAATTTTGTGAACGTAATCGAAAATAAGTCGTAGGATAACTAAATTGATTAAAGAGCTAATCACAATTCCGCTATTCTTTCATAAAAAACATTTATCTCATCCTTTTTTTCGAGCATAGCCGAAAAGCCGAGCATAGCCGTTGTATAGGTAAATAATTGTCTCATTGTATAAAAAGAAAAACCGACAAAACAAAGAAGGCATGTGAATGTAAATGCTTTTTGAAATCATTATCTAAGCTATGCAAAATTTGACACAAGATCAGAAATATGGAGCATCCACTTATGATCGAACTCACAAGCAATATCGGCTATATTAACTCGCTAACCATTACACCACGCAAAGTGCCCCAAAATTTACTACACTTACTAAACTCAGCTTCAGATTGTTTAAATATCTGCCATTCATAAGGGGTTCACTCATTTAAGTTCTGAGCAAACTCATCTCTTCTTAAATGTTTCGGCAAAATAGAAAAGAGTGAACATTCAGGGAGTTAGTGTTTAGTCAAGTACGAAACAGGAGAATTACGATTGTATAGTTTGTGTAACTGCAAATTTTAATAGACATTGTCGTCTTTTCTTTCATGTTTCATTCTTTTTATTCATTTTAGCTTATATATATATATATATATATATAAGTTTCACTTCAAGATCTTACACTATCATCACATTGTTGGTGGGAGTTAGAATACGCTAAATCTATCACCTGCAAAAGGGCAAACCCTCTCCCTAAAAGGGGTGTCCTAGGTATGACACTAAACTGCGCCTGATGTTGAGACTCCAATTCTAGAGACCTGAGAAGTATAACGTATTCCTTGATATCAATTACTTGTAGATCCACTCTGATGATTCAGAGTGGTACCCATTAGTGTTCAATCTATGGGTCAAATAGATCTGTTAAAAAATTGTTCGTATTCGATAGGTCTTATCGAAGACGAATAATTTATGTTCGAAAAACACAAAAAAAAAACACATAAAAACTCTTAAACAACGGTAGAAAAAAATGTAAATATCAACGTAACGCAATTCCTTAACCTCAAGACATAAAATAACCCTAGAGGGGTTGACATGCTATTGAAATCAATCATTTACTCTTGGAATTAAATAATCTCTGACGGGTTAACGTGCCGTTAAAATTATACAAATAACTGTTGTAACACAGTGGTAATTTTTTCTTTTCCCTTTTTTTTTTTTTTTTTTTTTTTTTTCTTTTTGAAACAATTTGTGCGCATGTGCATACGATTTAGTAAGCGACATAAAAAATTGAAAGTCAATGAAAAAAAAAAGAAAGAAACATTTGTGGGTTCTATCCTTCCTAACTCCTTGCTAAAAATAAGTCTTTTTACCAAGCTTGATTTATAAGTGAATCAATAGCCTAGGCCTGGGAACGTTGTTTTTGTTGTGGTTTCAACGAGCATAAATGTTTCAAAACACATAGATAAAGGAAGACTTTTCGTGAACAATACACTTCCACAGATCTTTCCCAAATAAAATTCCATTTTTATTTCCTTTTATTCTTTCTTTCTCATTCTTACTGTTTCGCTGGTGTCAATGCACTGGATTCTAATTTCCACCTCCCACCATTTTGGCGGGTGTCTTCGTGGTGTAATGGTCAAAACGCTGGACTCCGGAATTGTAGTAGGCGAGTTCGAACTCCAGTCGCGTTACTACGTTCACTTTCCTTGGGAAAGGTATGAACCCCCTTATCCTCCTAACTATGAGTTAAATAGTACCATTACTGCTCTTCTTAAAGAGTGGCTTTGGCATTAAATAACATACGAAGGTTGATATGCCTTTAAAACAAGAAACCAAACCAGATCCCACCATTTTGATTGTAAAGCGAAAGAGAATTTTGCTCGTAATTTCTATCCATTCGAATGACAAAATCAAAATAGCCGACCTATTTCTACGTGTTTATTAAGAAAAAGTCAACCAAATACCAGCTGAAATATAATCCACTCTGCGATGTTACATTGAACTGGTCAAACGAGACTAACATATTCTTTTTGTTGCTCGCTACACCCGATCATTAGCAATTTTTTATTCGACTATTGGCAGAAATGTTCATGACGTCATCTCCAGCGTTTATTTCTCGCCGCATATTTGTAGGCGGAATTGTATGCTACGAGTAATGTATTTGCCTGCTTTAAAAAGACATCCTATTTTGTTTTGCAAAATCAATTTTTATTATCATTATTCCAATTAAACTTAACGTCTCAATCAATAAGTTCGTATACATAGGAATCAATGAAGGGAAGAATCCAGATAAAGCAGAAGAACATGGGTTGATTTAACATTGAATATAGGTTAACAGTAGAGCTAAAAAAATGAGGTAGACTGATTTAAAAAAAATACAAATGAATAAAAATAAGAGTACTAAACAAGCTTTTCTAATAAAGCGGAACCGCAAATTATAAGGAATTTTTTTTCTTCATGTTGATATTCCCATATCTGACAGCAGTGTGCACCTGATGAAGAGCCACAAAGTCACCTCTCAAAAAGTTTCTCATCCATGCACACCCAAAAAATGGTGTCCTGTACACCTGTACACTAAACTGTATGTGGTTGAGTGTGAAGTCACTTCCTCGTTCCCATTGCTCACAGGTTCACTCTGATCAGGAGTGGTAGGACCTGTTAGGCTACCATCTGTGGGTCAAAAAAATTTGTTTGAAAATTATTACCGATAACTGTTTACAAGCGATTATTATAATTATAGTTACTCCTTGAGAGTTTTTCTCATCAGCGTCAGCTGACGGTCTTTCACTGGAGTTTAAGTGACATCAAATCTCCTCAAGTCTCCAGGACTCTTCTCAGTATTCTGGCCGATCATGGTAATGCAGTAGTTTGAATGGTCTCCACACATTCTCTTATTTCCAAGACCTCTAGTCCTGGTATAAATCCTTTGGTGACTGTATCAAGAGTACCGATTACAATTGGTATAATCGTCACTTTCATCTTCTATAATTTTTCAATTCCCTAACAAGGTCCGGGTACTTATACTTCTTTTTACTTTCTTTCAGTTTTACTCTGTGGTTAGCCGGGACAGCAAAGTCCACAATTCTGCAAATTCTCTTCTTTTTTTCTGTTGATTATTATAATGTCTGGTTGTCTGGCCGAAATTAGGTGATTCGTTTGTACCTCAAAATCCCAGAAGAGTTTGTGCGTCTCATTCTCCAGGACAGATTCTAGGTAATACATACACCATTTGTTCGTATGGTCAAATTTCAATTTCTTGCACAATTCCCAGTGGATCCTCTGCTTCATCTAGTCGTGTCTAATCATATACTCTTTCTGTACTAATTTGCTGCATACGCTTATTATGTGATTGATTGTTTCATCTCTATCACCACATAACCTACATCTGCTCTTTTGATGCGTCTTATCTATTCTTGCTTTGATATGATTGGTCCTTATGGCGTCGTTTTGCGCTGCTATTAGAAGATATTCAGTTTCTCTCATAAAGTTTTCCTTTCTTAGCCACATCAACGTTTTCTCGTGTGAGATGTCGCTTGATAGTCACTTAAAACTTCCGTAGAGTTGTTTTTCTTCCAATTTTTGTTTTCTGTTGGTCCTCGTATTGTCAGTATTGTTTCTGGTAGCTGTAAGCAGTTTTACTCCGCGCTTTTCTGTTCCTCGGGGAACAATCTGCGGCTTGTTAGTAAGTCGTAAATCTCTTCCCTTATTTGTACAGTTAGTATTTTCCACATTATAGGTAGGCACGTTATGGCTCTGTAGTTGTTTGGGACAGTTCCTTTGAGGGGGTCTTTTTGAATCAATTTGGTCTTTCGCTTGGTCATTCATTCGGGTACGTCTGCTTCTTGTGGGCATCTGTAATTATTATCATTATAATAATAATAATAATTATTATTCCTTCAAGAGTTTTTTGCATCGGCGTTAGCTGATGGTCTTCCACTGGAGTTTGAGTGACAGCAAGTCTCCTCAATAATACTGTAGTTGGGATTATCTCCACTCATCCTCTTTTTCCAATTACTCAAGTCACTTTACTAATCTTTTGGTTGCCATAAAACCAACGAAACAAATAAATTCACAAGGTTTGGAGCAACTTATGATTGAAACTATTTAAACCACTGCAATAAAGAATATTTATCTGTGCTTTTTATTTAATCAAAGCAACAAAAAAAGCCACCTCTTCTCGCTGTGATCATTGGTAAGATAATCTTGCTGACTAATTCGTAGTGAGATCGATCCTCACTAGATGCCTCGTACTTATGGCCATGTGCGAAATTTTAGATATGCTTAGTTTTACGGGTTTATGGCCAAGTCATGCTAAAAACATTGGTTCCCGCCGATTAAACGAAGGTAAACGAAAATAAAACAGTATTGTGTAAACTAAATGAATATGTATCTTTTAAAAGAAGTTATTTTCTCTGGTTGAAGGTTACAAAGAGACTGATAAAAGAAAATACTTATATATATGTATTTACCCAAACCATTAAGATCAATTTTTAAGTGGAATAAAGCTGTCTTCAATTTAAACTTTTCCTTCTCCTTAACTTGTTGCTGTGACAAGGCTAAAGAACCTACTTTTACCCATAGCTGGGGGATAGCAAATCGATTCATGCCTTTCCTAAGGGTATTAGCATGAAAAGAAGAAAACGCTTATGTATAAGATATTTGAGGATTATTTACACTGTTTTATTCATTTATTCCTTCATAAAGATATAGGATAGAAGGTGATTGAAAAGATTGGTTGGTTGATTGGTTGATTTTATGGCATATTAACCTTTGTAGGTTATCTAATGTTAAATACTGTTTATGCATATATATATATATGTATATATATATATATCAAACTTATGATTTGTTAAGAAATAATTTGTGGTTGATATTTTGAACAAGACAGAGCTCATTTGAGTGCACACAAATGATTTCAAGAATTCCAAACACGAATAATTCTATTTAGTATTAATCATTTGTTTGAACACAGTTGAATGGCTTCAAGAATTGTTATTTAACACTAAAAATTCTATTCAATATTATTCATTCGTTTGTACACAGTTAAGTAGTTTCAAGTATTTCTCTGTAACACTAAGAATTCAATTTAATATCAGTCATTTGTTTGCACACAATAAAATGTTTAAACAGTTCTATTTGGCCTATAGATAGAAGTCTTGGAGAAAGAAAACTTTAAATTCAAACCAGTCTTACTTCACTTAAAAATTGACCTTGTGTCATATGCTCCCTGTGGTGGGGGGATTTGGCAGATACATATGGTAGATTCAGTCTGTGATTTAAAAATCTTTCTCTGTCTCCCTTTTTCCCTCCGCTTTTCGGTTGGTCTATGCTTCAACCTTCGCGGAGTTAAATTTGGTCAGTTGATGACTCAATCGTTGGTTCACTTAAAGACAGGCGAACAGTGGAAAAACCGAAATATTGGTTAGTTTTCTTTGGTTTCTTTGTTTTAATGGCATATCAATCTTCGTGTGTGATTTAATGACAAAGCCATCCTTGTAGAAGAAAAGTAGTGAAATATCACAGAGAGAAAACCTGCCGAATAGTGAACTTTACCGTCCCGGTAGACCACAGAGTGAAGACAAAAGAAAATAGTGATAAGTACTTAGACCTTATTCGAGAACTTAGAAAAAACTATGGAACATGAAGGTGACGGTGATACCAATTGTGGTTGGTGCACTTGGGACCATCCCCAAAGGATTGGTAAACGGACTGGAAGACTTGGAAAAAAAGAGGACAAGTAGAGACCATCCAGACTACATCATTTTTAAGATCGACCAGAATACTGAGAATAATCCTGGAGATTTGATAGGTTTGGTTTGGTTTTATGGCATATCAACCATTGGAGGTATTTCAATGCCAAATCCAGTTTATACAGCATCAGATTGTTCAATGTCATATCCAAGACACTCGTTGGGTGTTGTTCTTACTCTTCTTCTGCAGAAATGCAGTCGGTGTATTCTACATTCTCTGCTGGAGACCTGAGAAGACCTGCTGTCACTCAAATTCCAGTGAGAAATCATCAGCTAACGCTGGTGTGAAAAACCCTCGAAGGAGTAATTAATAATAAATTGAATATTAATCCTCTTTACTCGATACACCATGAAGGCAGATTTGCACCAAAGTTGGCGTCGTCCAATGAATATCTATGCAACGTTTACATTGGATCCATCCAGGTTCGAGCGCCTAACCAATGACTATCAAATTATATACATGTAATTTTTTATGAAACTAAAATTAAATTAAAAACATCAAATTATGTTCGAAACATATAATCCTATCCATAAGTCATGCTTTTTTTTCTGATCAGTCAGCCTTTTGTATGATGTACGATTTTTAACATCGTAGCTTAACTCTTTCAAGGTTTAATTTATTTCTAAACTTTTGACAATTTCAATTTGAATTCAATGTGTGAGCGATGTACAAGTTAACCCTTTTCATCATCATGATCATCATGATCATCATTATCATCCTCATTATCAAGGTGTGCCGACAATATGGATTCCTGTGACTCTTTCGTCATCTGTCACTATCGGCCATCGCTCAGTAGATCCTCTAGAAGGTACCCAGTGTCCATGCAGAGTTTCTGAGGGTCGGCCAACATTGGTGTGCCTATGTGTAATAGTCCATGAGAGAACGTCCTAACTTGTCGAGTAGTGCCCAGCATGTCTTATTCGTCTTGGATGGTTTGTGTGATGGAGGTAAGAGGACATACAACTGCTGTTTTGTTGGGTGCTGCTCCCAGTATTAGTTCAGAATAGCACACAAGAGTCTTGCGTGCTATTCTTGCCCATCTAGCTTTTTTTCTATGTTGGGTCATGCTAATGCAATATAGTTGAGGCATTTTTTCACATGAATATCTGTTTTTTGTCATTTCGTCGCTATTGTGATCACAAATAGTCCACAGTATGTATTGCCGGCAACAGTTGGTAGATTTGGCAAATTACCCAGGGCTATCGAAGGCCCAATCATCATTGAGACTAATTTATCTATTTCACTGATTCAAACCAGTCGGCATTTAAAAAATTTCAAATGCAGAGGAATAAAAAAAAAAAAAGAAATGGAACAAAATAGAGGGAAGAAACGTTGGTTGGGTTGGGTTGTTTGGGTTTTATGGCATATCAACCTTTGTAGGTTATTTAATGCCAAATCCCTTTTTATACAAATGAAAAATTCTGTTTCAAACAATTCAGCTTAGCATATGTATACAATTTATTTGTCAAAAACATTTCTATTTCAAGATATTCAATTTATTCAGAATGTTTTAATTCTAACAATTCAGTTTAGTATAAGTATAGTTTTTGTCCACGCACAGTTAAATGTCAGAGCAGTTCTATTTTAAACAATTCAGTTTGGCATACAAAAACAATTTTGTTTCAGATAATACAGTTTAGCCTAAATCCGCAGTTTACTTGTCAAAACAGTTCTATTTCGAGCAATTCACTTTAGCATGTCCACAGTATAGTTCTATTTAACCCATAGATAGGACCCTATCAGATATTACCACCCTGGGCCAGAGTGGACCTAAGAGCGATGGCAATGAAGGGGTACTCCGCATTCCCCAAAGCTCCAGCATTACTGGAACCTCACCATCAGATTGTTTTGAGTTATATCTAGGACATTCGTTGTGGGAGTCTTATTCCTATGCAGAGGTGCAGTCGGTGTTTTCTACTGCCCTAGCTGATGGGCAAGGGAAGAAACGTTTTTTACTGTAATTTATTTTATCATTTTTATTAAAATGCCTAATTCTTTTTTTTTTTTTTTGAAAACTAGGGATTCATGTTATCGCAGAAAATCTTTTTGGTTGAAACTACGAGGATCATTAAATAAGTGTCCAGACTTTTTTTTCGTATGAGCACTTTTATTGATAGTACGCACATGAAACTCTAGTCCCCTTCGAAGTAATCTCCTCCGGCTGCAATGCACTTGTTGTACCGTTCCAACCAGTTCTGGAAGGCCCCATGGAAATCCTCTTGTGTGAGCGTGTCAATGACCTTCGTCACAGCCTCTTTCATCTCCTCAATTGTCTCATAACGACAGCCTCTGAGCTTGGGGAATAAACAAAAGTCACAGGGAGCAAGGTCTGGACTATTGAGAGGGTAAGCAAGTTGTGGACTGGTGCATTGTCCTGGTGGAAATGCCACTGACCCGATTTGAAGAGTGCTGGCCTCTTCCCAAGGAATCTCTTCCTGAACTCCCTTAAAACCTCAACATAGTAACGCTAACCCTAACTCTTTGGCCAATCAACTCTGGTGTATTGACTTCCTTACTCCTCCCACACCTCCCATCATCCCTAACAAACACCCCTGCCTTCGTGGAATCTCTTATGCCACTCAAAAACCGATGCTCGATTCATGCAAGATGCTCCAAAAGCAGTCTGAAACATTCCATACATTTCTGTGGTATTTTTTCCAAGTTTAAAACACAATTTTATTGCATATCGTTCTTCTAAAGTGTCTTCAGGTCCAGATTGCATTTTTGAAATTCACCAGCTGTCATCTCATAAGATGTATAGCAATAACATAGTGAATGTTCAAGAGTCTACGACAATTTTAAATTCCTGTACAAAAAAAGTCTGGAAACCTATTGAATGCACCACGTATTTAGAAATATTTTCTGAAAAAGTCTTAAAATCTTTCAGAATTATTATTTTGAGAGGATTTTTTTTCTATTTCCCCTTTAGAATGCACTTCATCATTTCTTTTTCTCCTCTTCAATTTCTCTCTCCTTCCCTTCTTTCCTTCTCTCACTATCTCTCTCTCTTTCTCGTCATCTTCCATGATATTCATACATCCATGAATAGTTTTCATTCGATATTCTATCAATGAAAAATCCCAAAATAAATCGCTTATTTCGAAGCACACAACCATATTGCTCGAGTTGATTCAATTGCGTATACCCCTCTACGGCCAACTGGTATTATTAAATTTGGATGTAAACAATTGCATGTATTTGGCCAACCAGATCTTATCGAACCATCAGGAAAGGGTTGATATACAAACGGCCCACTCGTTTTCTTTCAGTCCCTAAGTAGTTGTTCCTTCTTTCCAATAAAGAATCAGACTTGGACATAAGCAAGTGATGCAATGGTTTGGAGAACAATTTTGATAAGTTGGATTCTCACTAGGCGCACCATACTTCTGGCTTTGTGCTACATCCAAGCTAAGCTTAATAAATAACTATATATACTCGGACTTAAGAACCTCAACTGATGTAATGGTTAACAATCTAGACTAGCAGACCATTTTTAGTGAGTTCGATTCTCACGAGGTGCCTCATACTTCTGGCTTTGTGCCACATTTAAGCTAAGTTTCGTGAATAACTATATGTACATACACAGGTACGATTTTCGCATAACTGAATAAATGAGTTACCACACACTATTCGTGTTAAAAATGGTATACAAGAATTTAGATCCTATCCATTTGATGAGAGATTGGCTAGTTTTAATCTGTGAGTGCATCGTGGGACTAGTCATGATAAAAAAAAATAAGAAAAAAAAGAAAAAGAAAAGAAAAAGAATTCCACGTATTATCCTTGGAATTATTCCATCAATAATTTATATTTCTATTTCAGCATTAAATTTTTCTGTGATAATCTAAATAAATAAAGTCTGTTCAAATGAATATGCACGCAGTACACTTTTGCTATCATATTTTAAATTATCATGCTGTTTTTTTGGGGGGGGGAGATCTACATTTATAATAAATAGATAAATGAATAAACGTGAAATTTTCATATAAATGAATGAGAGAAACCGCATACCAAACCCTTCGACATCGTTATTGAGATTGAATTGAATGGGCTATGATATTGTAGATTTGGGAGGTTTGTCTTCGTATATTTGTCGTATCCGAGTACCATAACTTACTATCACAAATATTTGAGTGTGAGGAACACAATTTGAACCCTTGTTGATGAGGAAATGTTTGATGGTTTAATATCTCTTTGTGCAAAACAATGTAAAAAAATTCACAACGAATTAACAACATATTTGTTACCAGAGCAAACTTAATCGAATGAATACCAAAATGACATTAGATACGAAAAGAGAAACGTCCTATCAGGAAGAGTCTTTTGGTATTAGTTAAAAGTCTTTAATAGAATGGAAGCTGCGTGAAGAATTAGGTTAAAGCTTGGTACCGTGTGTGATACGACACAAGGTTTGGTGGGGCGAGAGTCCCTCCCTTGAGAAACACAACACTCGTGCATGCTCTTCATTGTCGAGGCAGAACCTCTGGGAATGAGATTTTGACTGTTCCTCGCCGTTTTATAAGTTACTTTTGTGATGCCACTAAGCTGCCATAGTAAGGCAAGGGATGTGATCCTTATAGATTAAACCCTAAACCGTCGCTCTGTATCACCCCCTTTATAAATATCCCTCTCAGAACATAGGGATGCACAAAAGAGGGAAATGTTATGGTGCTCTAGAATACGCTTCGTTACCATTACTTCAAGTTCTTCTCTGATCCAGATTGGTAGTACCTGTTAAGGTTCCATCAATGGATCAGTTAGGTCTGTCTGAAAATTATCTGTATTCGATTGGACCGTGTTAAAAAAAAAAAGAATTAAGAAACAATTATACAAAAAATGTAAATATAAATATACAATGAAAGTTATTTCCTAACCTCTCGGCTTAGGCTGCTTGAAATGTCGTTAAAATCAATCAATCAACCAATTGTGACGGCAAATTAAAATAAGAAGATCCCCGGATGAGCAAGCATTTAAAAGCGTATGGGAACTGGTATATTTAAATATTGTTATCACCAAACGGGGAGTTTATTTTTCGCACTTGTGAAGACGGGGCGGTCTGGCACTTGATTCCTCGTAGAATAAGTCTTTGTTCAGAGTCCTTTCTCGGGCATATAGGAACTGGCATATTATGTGGGGGTTAATTTGGGGCTAGACTGACCGCCGCTGGCAAGGGGTTTCCAAATTTCACATTACACACACACACCCACCAGGCCACTAGCTCTTCCTACCCCTAGAACAGTGGAAGGTATGGACCTCTAGGTTTAGATATAATAATATTAGCTATAGTAGTCGACAATTCCGGTTTCCCGTATAATATTTTTAAAGGAAAGAATAGGACAATTTAGGCGAGAATAACATGAAGCGAAAGAAGCTGAAAAAGAAACATGAAATAACAACTTGATAGTAGAAGACACAATGAACAAACTTCAACACGTGGGAACATTAAAATATAACCATCTTTTTAATATACACGCAGACACACATATTCAACGTGTCGGCTATATTATCAGCAGATAATACATAACTATAAATGTCTTTCTTCCTTTTCTCCTTTTCTTTAGTCTTTCTTTAAATTTGGAGAGAGAGAGAGAGAATATTTGCAATGCTTAAGAAGGGTGTAGGGAGAAACAGTCTTAATGTTTATTTATCTTTTCGACGGATTCCTTCGGAGTGTATTTTCTCTTTTACGGGCTGACGGAAATTTATATATTCATGAGGCTCTGGCTTGGAGGCATAGCTTCTTCTTCTTGTCCAAGATTCTTTCCGCTTTCTTTACCCGGAGTTTGGCGCGAGATTCGACCCCATCTGTTCACGACGGCCTCTGTTCCAAAACTGATTTTCTTTTTCCCTATTTCCGCTGACGGAAGAAGGGGGCTATTTCCGCTTTGGGATTCTAGCCAATCATTTAGCTTCTATCTTCTTCCTTCCCCTGTCAGGCGATTCTTTAGGACTACTATCTCTTTCACCCGGTCACAGAGTGCAACCATCTTTTGGCTTTCATTCTGACCTGGATTTGTTACTTAGGCCGTGAGGCATTGACCTATATTACTATTTCTCTCCTCTCAGTGGGACCACGTGACACAATCAACATAAAAGTGTAAAAAACTGTCGGTCAAGTCACGCTGAAGGCACCGTTTCAGCTATATCCCACGTTTAAGCAATGAAGAACCAGCTCATTAATAACGAAGGTGGTTCAGAAAGTTCAAAGCCAAACCCGGAAAGAAGAGCATAGCTGAACATTTTTGTTGTGACCACACACAATCACTTCTTATAAAACTAGAAAAATTTATACAGAATTTTCTTGTTTTATAAGAAGTGGTAGAGTGTAGTCACATCAAAAATGTTCAGCTATGCTCTTCTTTCTGGGTTTGGCTTGGAACTTTTTAAATGAGCCTCGTACGTACACACACACACACATTCATACACACATACACACACACTTATATATATACTGATACAAACACAAATATATTATTATTATTATTATTATTAAAATAACCTGAGTAAACAATTTTAGCAGTTAAAAGTATAAAAGTGTCCAAAAACAATGCTGTAATAGGAGCAGTTTGATGAAAAACTAATATACATCTTTCCAGTTTGGTAAGAAGTACTAGTATGTTACCGCAACAAAAATGTTCGGCTATGTCTTTTCTCTCTGTGTGAGGCTTAGAACTTTTTGATGGGTAACCATTTATTAATTGGTACTATAAGCAATCTTAAACCTGTGCACAAAGCAAAGATTTTCTAAATATCAACATAAAAGTATTCAATCTCATCGAAATACATACAAATACCACATAATATATACATTTATCTCATGAAGTATTGGAAATGCTCAGCGTAAAATCTGTTTGACATAGGAAGAATAATCAGTCTATTTTTATTTCCTAATGTTATCTTTCGACCCTTAAATTTCAGCTTTCAACGGCCACAACGTTTCTACCCCTCCTGAGCCCCAGACGTTAATCGACCCCTTGAATCATCCTATCGACTCCCAGGTTAACCACTTTGATGACTTCTGTTATTAAGACTCCTGTTATTCGAGACTAATTTTTGGTGACTCCGGTTATTCTTGACTAATTCTTGACTAATTTTACACAACAGGATACTATTATCAATACCAAGGAATTCATTTGACTTAGTAATCACAAAGACTATATTTATAGCAATAGTAATCTTAGTAGTAATTATAACAAATATAAATTAACATAAATTCTAGTATATACGAATTCACTTGTATCGCTGCATACCCATGGTGAGAGCTGAAAAATAAATAAATTCACTGAAAGGTTTCGATTTTCGAATATAAATATATACGAACAATAATGTTTTGCCGTGTCCTTCTCTTTGATCTGAATATAAAGAAAATCTGGTGTCTATCTTGACGTTCTCCTGAAAACATTCGACATTACTCGATAGTTTGTTATTCCTGTATTACAGCATTTTTTTTTTCAGAACTGATATTACATTTCATAGTGTGGCTAAAAATAAGAAGCATCTGGTTATAAAACTCGATCACGACTGCTGTGTGAATAGAATTGTAATGTTTTTGTTTGTCTTTATTCCGCTTTTCATGGGGAAAAATATTTCGAAATATATATCAACGTTAAATGTGATGATGGGAATAATAATTTTATATATATATATATATATATAATTTACGTACGAGGGTCGTTCAAAAGTTCTAACCCTCACCGAGAAAGAGGATTCATAGCAGAATTTTTTTTTGTGTGTGTAGCAACACACAACTTCTTCTTATAAAACTAGAAAAATCTGAATAAGTTTTTGAGTATTGTTACTGTGTTGCCATAACAAAAATGTTCGGCTATGCTCTTTTTTCTGAGTGAGGCTTAGAACGTTTTGAACGTTCCTCATATATATATATATATATATATCAGTAATATCCAGTCAGCATCCGGAGACTGTGGATGTGGATTATTCGTGTATAGAATATATGAGGAATAAACCTCTGTGAGCGCTCGATGTATGGCTATTGTTACATCTCTTTTTCCTTTCAGGTTTATATAACAAAACTCACATACAGAGCGTATATAGTGCAATCAGAAGGAAACTCAAACCTGATTAAATTGTCACAATAAATTTATTTCGAGAGAGAATATTATTATACTCTCCGTCTCGTCAGATGACTTTACATGTTAGACTTGAGGTTGCAAAACAGCAAATGTAGATTACAGTCTATATGTGTATGAAAAAAAAAGAAGGAAGACCTATATAAACTTTAAATCATCAGGCGACGGCAAAGGGGGTCAAAACAATAAGGTGTTAGAAACATTAAGAAACAAGAACAGGGTGTTCCTAATATTAATAAACTAATAATATTAAATTTATAATGACAATTTAACCAGGTTTCAGTTTCCTTCTAATTGCACTATATATATATATATATATATATATATATAATGTATGCATATATATATATATACTGATCACACATACACGCGCGCGCGCACATACACATGCACTGGCACCTGCACACTCAAACACGTGTATATATATTGTTAAAATAACAAGAGTAAATAGTTGCAGCAGTGAAAAAGTATGAAAGTTCACAAAACAGTGTTGTCACAAGAACAATCTGATGATTGTGGTCTGCTTTGCGTGAAGCTTTAAGTCACAGTGAGTTTTAGTATGTATGAATATTTCTAGTTTAAATAGTTACCTCAATACTTTAGCTCTTTATATACGAGGTGCATTCGATAAGTTTCCAGACTTTTTTTGTATGGGCACTTTTATTGATAGTACGCACATGAAACTCTAGTCCTCTTCGAAATAATCTCCTCCGGCTGCAATGCACTCGTTGTACCGTTCCAACAATTTCTGGAAGGCTCCATAGAAGTTCTCTTGAGTGAGTATGTCAATGACCCTCATCACAGCCTCTTTCATCTCCTCAATTGTCTCATAATGACTGCATCTGAGCTTAAGGAATAACCAAAAGTCACAGGGAGCAAGGTCTGGACTATTGGGAGGAAAAGGAACTGTCTTGATTCCCATCTTGGTCAAATAGTCTGTGACAAGGATGGAGTTGTGGACTGGTGCATTGTCCAGGTGGAAATGCCATTGACCCGATTTGAAGAGTGCTGGCCTCTTCCCAAGGAATCTCTTTCTGAACTCCCTTAAAACCTCAACATAGTAACCCTAACCCTAACCCTCTGGCCAATCAACTCTGGTGTATTGATTTCCTTACTCCTCCCACACCTCTCATCATCCCTCACAGACTCACTGGCTTCCTTGAATCTCTTATGCCACTCAAAAACTGACGCTCGATTTATGCAAAATGGTCGAAAAGCAGTCTGAAGCATTCCATACGTTTCTGTGGCGTTTTTTCCAAGTTTAAAAGAGAATTTTATTGCATATCGTTCTTCTAAAGTGTCAGATTGTATTTTTGAAATTCACCAGCTGTTACAATCAGGCTTTAGTAGGATGTATTCCAATTCCTGCTGTAGCTGTTGATTTGAACTTGAAATCATAAAAATTGTTTAGTCATCTTATAAGATGTATAGCAATAACATACTGAATTTTCAAGAGTCTACGACAATTTTAAATGCCCATATGAAAAAAGTCTGGAAACCTATTGAAGGCACCTAGTATATATATATATATATATATATATATATATTAAGTCTGAGTCTGTAACCGAATTGATGGGAGGATGGGATATTATATTTGTGGCTTTCAATATGTTTCAATGTATTTTAGCTTCAATATTCAATATTTATTTTACTCTCTTAGATCTTTATATATATATATATATATATATATATATTAAACTTCTAAATCTGTATGTGACCGTATTAATGGAAAAATAGGTTTTTCTAACATTAATTCTTCTACGCTAATGAACTACTAGATGTGCTGGGCGATGAAAGTAAAATTGGCTTCGAGTTGATTTGGCTACCAAAAGCCGAGTTATGGGTACATTTTGGTCATCCCAACTTAGAACATTTATAGATCTTACTCACACCACTGTCCCTTGTTTTTCACTCATTCGAAATTAAATTAAAAGCAAAACTAGTAATTCATGAAAAATACATTTTAAAAAAGATGACCGATCAACTGAAAAAGAAGTGGAATCATCAAATAACCCTCTTGCTTCTTTTTTTCTTTTTTCTTTTTTATGTGAATGGATATCGATTAGCGAAAAAAATGATGATAAAATAATGATGTTAATTAATATTTCCTTTTTCCTTATTTTATTTATGAAATAAAAGAAGTAAATTAAAAATATATTGATGGGGAATTTGACGAATTTGACGAATCTTTTTAAATTTTCATTTTTTGAAAAATGTCAACACTTTTGAAAAAATTATTTGTATTTTATCTTTTAGATAACCAGATAATTATTTCTTATTGTTTGTATTTCCTTAATAATCGAATCAATTGTTACTTAATTTCGTTTATGGGATTTTATTCAGTAACGAGATGAAACTCTATTTTGATAAAGTTATTACTAAGATTTATTTCTAAGTAAAAATTAATGAATTAAATTAATTACATTTGATTAATTACATTCAATTAGTTAATTAACTTAGAAGAAAAATATAGTAGACCACAATGTTTACTATGCTGTTGTATTTGATGTCATTCTTCCTCCCCCACCGTGCAACGTTTTATATATGGGTGTGTGTGAGTACGTGTGTGTATGTGTGTTCAAATTATTCGGTTGTTGACAGATTTATGGGATCTACCAAGGATCGCATCTACATGCTAGGACTTGCCTCTCTCTTACTTTCTATTAAATTTCCAAGTGCTTCGTATGGTGGAATAGTCAGCCAATTAAACTAGCCAGCTGATTGTTATTGAGTTCGACTCTCACTGAATGCACCATACTTCTAGCCTTGTGGCAAACTAAGCTTATTAAATTATCACTTTCAGTTCACTCATTTTTTCAACCCTTTCGTTTATGCTTTTATTATGTTTTAATTAAATTCCAGTAAAAACAGTCACCTATAACCTAATCAGTTTTTTTTTAATTCAATATCTTTCGTCGTTATTTAAATATCGAATTAATTCTTTACTCTATCAGCGGGGCTTAGAATACGCTGACTGTATCCTTTGTAGATAGGTATGACTCTCTCCTAAGAGGTGTCCTGGATATGACATTAAACTGCATTTGGTAGTTATGCTCCAGTTCTGGAGATCAGGGAGAGGTAGAGTACCTCTTCATTGCCATTACTCCTACGTCCACTCCGAGAGGTAGAACCTGTGAGGGCACATCTATAGGTCGAATAGAGCTATTGGTAAATTATTAGTATTGGATAGGAATACTTGCTATCATTTAACGAAGTGCAAAAAAAAAAAAAATTAAGACGCTAGACAGAAAATGTAGATATAAATGTGCAATGTGTGCAATTCCCTAACTGCTAGGCATAAAACAACTCTAGATGGGTTGAAATGCCATTAAAATCAATTCATCAATCAATCATTAATTAATTCTACATCGAGAGCAACAATTCAAGATCATTTTGTCATTTAGAATTTAATATCATATTTAAATAGATGCTGAAATCAAAAAGAGAATTATCGTTTTTTAAAGTTTTATAAATTTTTAAATTTATTTTTATTTTTAATTTTCAATTTTTGATTTTATTTGTTTATGTATTTTTTTTTCAAGAATATGCAGAATAGCATGTACAGTTCATGGCCTTAAGTTATTCCCTTTTTAATAGAGCCAAGAACGTTCCATTGATTGATTGACTTTAACGACTTGTCAACCTGTCAATGGTTATTTTATGCCTAGAGATGGGGAACCATATTCATTGTGCGTTAATATTTACATTTGTATTGTTGTTTCTTGATGGTTTTTTGCAGACAGTTATGATATTAAGTATACCTATCTAATACAAATAACTTGTACACAGTTGTATGGTTTCAAGTATTCCTATCTAATCCAAATAATTTGCACACAATTGTATGGTTTCAAGAATTCCTATCTAATACAGATAATTCATACATAATTATAAGGTTATGGTTTTAAGTAACTAATACGAGAGTGAGTCAAAAGTTTTTCAATGTTTTAGTAACGTAAGGCACAATTCGGCAGCTCCAGATGCTTTTGCGAAGATCTTGAACCACTCTGGACTGTGAGATGTCACGTTCACCTGATACTCTCCGATCGCCACTCGCCGGATTTGCCTCTTTGACTTTGAGCACGGTCTTGGAATCCACAGTTTTAGGTCTACCTGGCCTAGTCTGATTGTCGAGGTTCTTGCGACCCAAGCGAAATTTCTTGAACCATCTTGTTACTATACTATGGTCAACTGTGCCTTCTTTCGCATAAGAAAATGTTTTGGTCGCTTCTGCGGCGTTATGGCCCAGTTGGAACATGTAAAGCAAAAGTTCCTGAATTACTCTACTTTTTACGTTCATCTGCGTGTCTTTCAAATCACACTTGGGATGAAGCAGTGCACAACGTGTCAGCGCACCATTTACTATGATACTACCAACCACAGCGGGTAACTTCCACGTTTTGAATTGCTTCAGTCTTGTGATATACGCGACGCAAACTTGCAGGAACCAAAATATTGCGAAACTTTTGACTCGGTCTATTAATAATCCTTGGTAAACACGCATAGCCTCAGTTATCTATTCTTCATACAAATAATTTACAATTATATGGTATCAAGTATTCCTATAGAATAGAAATAATTTTCCAGCAATTTGATATATAGATGGGACCCTAACAGGTACTACCGCTTCGGATCGGATCGCAGCAGACCTGGGGGGGTAATGGCAATAAAGAGTACTAAACATATCCCAGATCTCTAGAAATGGACCCTCGCTATCAGATGCAGTTTAATGTCATACCCAGGACATCCTATTTTGAGGCAAAACTTTTCAGTAGTAATGGATAATACTAGAGCAAAATATATAAGCCCATTTGTATATAGACGTGAGCTATTCTAACAACCGAGACTTACTCAGTTTTCATTAGGAATCCCATTTTTTAAATAGATCTTTGTTGAAAGAAGTATTCTCATTCTTCTCTTATACTTTGGTTCGAAATACGTGAGGCTCGTAGTTAAAGTAGAAGAGGGAGAATTAAACAACACTGGCACATTCTTTTTTCAACACCTAATATTCTGTCGCATGTGATAGATTTCTTTTGCTTCTTCATGATGTTTTTGAGAGAGGCATGAACGCAAGCTTTCTTTAATCTTGACCCACAATCATCTGTCTTTATAAATCTTGGTAAAGACTGATGAAACAAGGGAAGTAGGGTTTACGTCGATTGCCTGCCGATTGCCGTTACTATAATCGAATTCGACAAGCAGCCATTAATTCCTACAAGAATTAAAATTTTAAATACTTATGCCATATGAATATCAAAATAATAGAAGAAATTGTTCTCATAAAATGACGCCATACAAGCATTTTTGAATTCCATTTCGGCCGTAAAGTTGCCAATCAGGAAAACAGCTGCAGATTACATGGCGTTGTTTATGGGTGGAGAAACATGTCATGTCTGTCAATAGTTGCATAGAAACGTTCCAATTGGCTGCGCAGTTGAACACAACAAGTAAACTTTTATAAAGACCACACCTAAGTTGTGAAATTCTATTTCTATCATATTTCAGTATGACTGTCAGCTTGATCTCTCTTCTTTCTCTTTTCCTCATCTCAGAAGGTCACTATCACCCTTTTCTTTCTCCTCTGTCTGTCTGTCTGTCTTTATGCCTCTCTGTCTGTCTCTTGTAGTTTCTTGGTTTTGCTGTCTGTACTTTTGAAAAGCGTTATAAATAATCAAAGACTTCTTCAGACAATTGAACTCCATGTTTTTGTTGTTTACACAACGTCTTAGCACATTCTTGGGTTTTCTTCTGGTGCAATATGTCCCTTTCTGGGGGGTGGTCTTTAAGGTGTAAAACAAAAACAGTATCAAACAGAATTTTCAGTTTCAATTCTTCTCAGACCTTTTTCACTGAACTCCATTTCTGGGATGAAGTCTAAATCGTAGATAGGGAATGCTGCAGGAAAGGGAAAATAATTAAGGTATCAACACACGTTGATGCCTTAATTGATGAGATATGGGTAAGTCAAACTAGATTTTCTAAATCGTAGATAGGGAATGCTGCCGGAAAGGGAAAACAATTAAGGCATCAACTCACGTCAAGAGATATGGGTAAGTCAAACTAGCATGGAACTGGACTCGTTGTGGCATCCAGTAATCGACAAAAACAAAGATGCAGAACAGTGTTCTCAGAAAATATCTGATAACAAATCTATAGGGAAAAACAGAAATTGTTTCATGTCGTTTTTGCTTTAATATCTTAAGGAAGACGCCAGAAAAATAGTCTCTTTCTTCACTGAGATAAATATTCCTTTTGCTGAAAACCGGAGCATGCACCAATCGAAACATGTAAACAATAAAAACAAGGAATCAATTAGTCCGAAGAAATCTTTGATTTCTTAGTCTTATATTTTGATTATAGATGTGATCCCTCGTAATTATTTAGCAATATCAGGTTACTTGGACGAACGGAAGATAAATCTATATTGTATTATAAATCTCTATTGTATAGATTTATATTGTATTAAGATAAATCTATATTGGGTTACTTACTAAGAATTAATATTAGAATTAGTATATCTGTGATATATTAGCACTGAATAAATGGATGGAAAGACAAAATAAGCTCATTTACTCATACCGAAACATTTTCTTGTAACGCTCACAAATACATAACATGACGAAGAAAAAGACAACTTAAAAGAAGCATAAGTATTTCATTCCAACCGAAATTAATACATTAAACAGAAAATAAGACAAAGAAGATCGTTATTATCGAAAACTCGTGGTGTAATGGTTAAAGCGATGGACTGCAGAATCGTAATAAGCGAGTTCGAACTCGAGTCGCGCTATTATGTTCACTTTCGGACAAATACCCTTGGGAAAGGTATGAACCCCCTTATCCTCCTAGCTATGGGTCAAATAGAACAACTGCTCTTCTTCTAGAAGGATGGCTTTGGCATTAAATAACCTACAAAGGTTGATATGCCATTAAACTAAAGAAACTAAAATATAGTCTTGCCTAGAACAATTTCTGGGTCGCTTTGAATCAAGAGTGTGCTGGCCAAGCTATGACTGAAATCATAGATCGGCATCCTACCATGACAAAGTGTGGCACAAGGCCTTTTTAACATGGGAGTCTGATGCAGGGCCGTAGCCCAGACACGCCTGGCGGCTCCAAAAATGTGTTGGGCCCCGTCGGCATTCCCTTAAAAAGAGGCTGTTTTCGTTTACTGGCGATCAGTGTTCAAACGCTTGTGTCTCACTTTATTCATATATGTCACTTTTAATATATGCATGATATACATATAGGTAGTGTTGCAGGAATACACAAACTAGTCCAAACAGCTCGAAATCTGTACATATTGTTCTATGAAAGAGTATGAGAAAGAGATGCAAATATGAAAAAAGTTTACATTATAATGTTGGAAAGTAAACTGTGTCTTTACCGTTCCATGGCACGGGTTGGAGACAATATCTCTATTGTTCAAAAAACAGATGCAAAAGAGGTCCGAGAATGTTTTTTTAGATTGTCATATGACATCTCCCGAGGTGCCACACTGACACGCCCACTTTCTAAAGGAAATTATTATTTATTGTCTCTCTATTGTTTACATTTTGTATACTCTTAGCCTAAAGTAGATATCAACGGTAGTAGCAACTGAGCCTGCGAAAGTATAGCTGGGAAGAAAATTTGAAAGTTTTTTCTTAGCTTCCTGTTTCTAATAGTAAGTTCATAGGAAGCGGGAAACAGCGTCTTCGAAGATGACTTATGAAACGGACAAGTAATCAAACAAACTGGTCGTCATTTATTAAGGTTTGCTTAGTTTCAGTTCCGGTTAATTTCATAGCATATCAACTTTCGTAGGTTATTTAGAATTACTGTTTAAACTATGGCTGGGAGGAGTAGGGAGTTCATACCTTTCTAAAAGATATTTGTTCGAAAGTGAACGCAATAGTACGACTGGATTTCGAACTCGCTTACGACGATGTCGCAGCACAGGGACTCCTCCTTAACTTAGTTTGGCACACAGCCAATAGTATGAGGTAAATATTACGCCACACAAGATACCAACTAGTTTATATATGTATTTACCAAACTCTTCCGCATTTTTATTTGGATTTTAGCAGGTTTAAATTTAGAGTTCTCCTTGGCTGGTTGCCATACCAAAGTTAAAGAGCTCAGTCTGCCCAACAATTTACCTATAGCTGAAGGGAGGATGGTTGGTTAGGGTCTTAGCACTACGTGAAATGCAAACCGCTTTGTTCAGGATTTGATCTCGGTTCGTCGTGTCCATTTCCTACGGTGATAATCATAACACCACGGAACGCCTTCAGCAGGTTTATGAACGGTAATAATGAAGAAAAAAATCCTGTTGAATTCAAAACTGTAATTGAAATATTTCATAGTATTGTTAGCATTACACACAACATTCTTTGTATGATTAAATTATGTGGTTAAAATAAGGATTGTCTTTTAAATGTGTAGTTTAAGATTTCTTTGATGCAGATAATGTAGCGTATTGAACCGATCCATAACAAGTACATTTTGATAGTGTCGGTGGTGGATGTAATTTTGTTATGATATTAATTTACCTTGACGAGAGGATAACATTATTTTAAGCAGCAATCTGTCCACTATAGGGGTAGAATTTCATACTAAAAAAATGGCTGTTATTTTGCTTTTTATGTAGCAAAAGAAGTTATTAAAATTTTGAACTTGGCAAGTTGCATTTTTATTGATTTTTGATTGGTTGGTATGAATTTATTTTGAAATAATTTTTTGGTTGGATTCGCAGAGACTTTGGGATTAACACTTTTTTTTATTTTATGCATTTAAACTTAGACAAGGGGGGGGGTTAGTTTTCATTTTGGTTTGTTTTTATGGCGTATCAACCATTTTAGGTTATTTTATACCAAATATTTTTATTCATATAAGTAAAGTAAAATTGGCGACCTTAGTCGAGGGTGACCCGAAGGGTCCCTTTTTAATAGCTACTACATCGAGGTATAGGGGAGGGCGCCACTCCATTTCCTGAATTACTCCCCTTTACCCTTGATCATTACCTTATAATGCTGAGGGTTAAGCAAGGCGGCATCAGGTACTATTTTTTAAGTCTTTAGCATGTCTCGACTTTGGATTGAACCCCAGTGTCCCGGACCATTGGCGAACACTGGCCCGGTTATAAACAATTCTATTTCAAATAACTAAATTTAGCATAAGTACACAGTTTAAATGTCAAAAAAAATTTTGTTTCAAGTTGGCTTTTGGAATACATATATATTTGTACACACACACACACACACACACACCTGCTCACCCTACACCATATAAGTGCATACATATACACACAGACGCATATACGAAGTCGTGAACATGGGTGCTCTCACAACAAGAAGCCCAAATGGGAAACGTTTCGTTTTGAAGTGGCTTCACGTCAATCAATGTATTATTGCCAAACTGCTTCAACAATACGAACCCCTTCTGTTCTATTAATATAGTCCTGTCAATATATCTTTAATGATATACCGTAGCATTGAAAATTACTCGATTAGATTTCTCAATATTATTTGACGCGTAGGGCTTGAGAAACAAATATCTCATTAAGATTGTACATATTCATATGGAGCAGATGGTATGCAAGGATGAATAGAGAGGTGAATGAGGCCAGGGCCAATGACATATTTTCACAGACCCGGTTTTAAATTCTGCTGGCTTGAATTCAGAGTTTTCATTTTCCTCGACTGGTTTGCCTAACCAAAGCTAGAGAACCCAGTTTGTCTTAGTATTTACTCATAGCTGGGAGGAGAACAAATGAATTCATGTATTTTCCAAGAGCATATGAGCGAAGTGAAACGCAAACAGTCTGGTCCCTGATGTGAACTCAGTCACCGATTCTATTACCTGCAACGATAACTGCTACGCACACTTCAATAGATATGCTCGTGAAAATATTCCATTGCGCTGGAAATAAACACTCGCTTTTATATTTAAGGAATATGGAGCTTTAGGAAAAAAATATCTGCTTAAATGATTAGTTAATTCAAACGGCATGTCAACTCGTCTGGGGTTGTTTTGTGCCTAGAAGTGAATCATGTTTACTGCACATTTATATTTACATGTTTTGTGTATTTTTTGCAAACATTTATATATCAAGTATTCCTATCTGATACAAATAAATTGTTCACAGATGTATTTCAGCCCAGTCGGCTGGGGCTGTAAAATACACCGACTGCAACTGTGCAGAGGGGTAAGACCTTCCTCCAATGAGTGTCCTGCATATAACACTAAACAGTCTGACGGTGAGGCTCCATTCCTGGAGCTTTGGGTAATGTGAAGTACACCTCCAATGCCATTGCTTCTAGATCCACTCTAGCCCGGGGTGGTAGCAACTGATAGGTTCTTTTCTTTGGATCAAATAGAATACTCGGAACCACTTCACTGTGTGCAAACAAATGATTAATATTGAATTGAATTATTAGTGTAAGCAATAACTGTAATCACTTAACTGTGTAAAAACAATAACAATACTGGAGTGCAAACAAATTAGTTCTAACTCAATTAAAAATTAAATTACTAACAAATTATTCACTTACAAATCATATGTATATCTATTTAAATGTGTACAAACAAGGGATTAACAGTAATTAGAATTATTTATGTTTAATAGAAATAGTTAAAACCATTTAACTCTATGTAAAGAGGTCAGACATATTTAAAAATGTTATCTACAAAATGTGTTTACAAATCATATATATTTGATATATATGAATAAAGAGGATTTGGCATTAAATAGTCTACAATGGTTGATATACCATAAAATCAAAACAATCAACAGATCTTTTTGACCTACAGATGGGACCCTAACAGGTACTACCACACTGAGTCAGAGTAGACCTGGGGTTAATGGCAGTAGACACGCACCAGAGCTCCAGAACGTTCAGTTTAATGTCGTGCCCAGGACACCTCTTTTTTTTTAAATGAGTGTCTTACTCTTCAACATGGGATACAGTTAGCGTATTGTAAGCTACACCAACAGTTCGGAAATATTAAGATTGTTTAGTAGGTGGGATTTGTTAAGGTGGCTACTAACCCTTTTTTGATTTTATCTTTATCAGTTTACCTTTGAATGCATAGACGCTTACAAACATAGATACTGTATGAACAATTTATTTTGACATATATTATCACGTACACTTCTTTATTTGTAGATGGTCCAAAAAGGAGAGCAGTTACGATTATCAAGTGTCATCACAACCAGTTTTCCACCCAGCAGCGCAAAAGTGAAGCTTCTGCGATGTATCAACAACAAAGGAGAAAATGTTTATTTGCCGTTCGATCAGAGGGGTACATTTTCCGCAATTGCCACGCCAGACAATATCACAGGCGTACAGCAAATCCACAGCATCGTGAAAAAGTACCGACTGCCTCTGACAGTAAAATTAGTCCAAGGTGTCTGGCCGCGCGTCGACAGCAACCGCTTCACTGGATTAATCCGCCTCGACTGGGTGTACATTGACGAAACAGCATTTGTGTGCCCTTTCGAAAAGGATCAACTGCGCATGATTCCAGTACCGCTTGGTGCTCCTTTACACGTGTGTCCTGCAGTCAATTTTAAAAGTATGACAGAAAGAGACAACTACAAAAGCATACTTCACCGCTGCAATCGAATGATATCTAATTATAACAACACGATACATCTAATTATCAGTGTGCCAGACGCAGTTGTAAAAAATCTTAACAACAAAATGGCGCGTAATGTCTTTTCGGTATCGGCCAAAGCAGAGACACGCAGTCGATCCATTTCGAAAAAGAAAGAAGAAAAACTTATGAACGAAATCGATGATTTGTATCAGTATGTCCGGGATGGCGGAGTCGCACCGAAATCTCGTTTTTCCTACGATTCGGACGAGGAAAGTTATTGGGAGGAGCCGGCTTATGAACCAATTGACGACTTTCAGCAAAGACTAAAAAGTCTGGATGCTGGAGAAGTAATACAGCATCATGACAAGTACAAACCGGCCGATTTAACAAAAATCAATCTGGAAGTCAACCAAAATATTCCCCACAACGAAAGTGCCAAGAAAGAAAGTCCAAAACTCCAAAAGAACTCTGAAGACAAACAAATACAAGAATTAGTTCAAAAACAAGAAAGTTTAAGAATCTCTGCTGACACAAGCAAAAATACAGAAATAATCCACAGGCAAAGCATAGGATCAAACTGTAAAAATTCAAGTAACGGGGAAATGAAGAAAGGAACCATAACAAGTTTTCCAGTTGCAGTTCCACCTCAGCTTCCACCCCGTCGCTATAACAGATCAGGGTCGATGCCAATGCTTGATACAAGCGTGTCGATGGTAATGCACCTCACCCATACAAAGAGTGAAAAGTTTCTCGTTCAGTCTAGCTCTTCCAAAACAAACAGCAGTAGCCCAGGGTCAAGCAACAGCAGCACTCGAAGGAAAAGCTCACATTTGGTCCAGACAAAATCTCCTAAAACTAGAGGAATGTCGTTTATTGCCAAACGACGTCAGACGATGTTTTTGTAAAAGACTAAGAAATCTTGAATCAATGCTAAGCAAATTTTTTAAAGAATAGAGAAGCGATCAATAAGTAAAGAAATCGCATATAAACAACGAATAAATAATTCAGATGTTAATAGTAATTAATTGTTCAATCTCTGATTTAATGAGAATGTTTTGTTTTTTCAAAATATAATCCTTCTTTGGGACTTGAACCTTCTCAGCTGCAGTTTTTGATTTATGGGCATAACACACTGAGCTGATTTTTTCGAACACAATGATCTGGGATATCTATGTAATATCTGAGATCATCAAAATTTATTATCTAAATCACACTATCTAAATTCTATTCAGTGTTATTTCCATTTTGGAAAATAACAAAAGGACCCAAAGTGATTTTATGAACTATGTAAGAAGCCAGACAAAAACTGTCATACTTCTATAAACATGTTTTAAAATGGTATTATGTAAAATAACACCAACTAACCTCAGAACCTTTGTGAATTCACAATTTTTTTCATTTAAAGAATTTATATATATATATATATATATATATATATATATATATATATATATATGTATATATTGTATTTTACTTTCCTGTGTTCTTTTAATTTATTTGCTTTTCTTTTAAAAATTTCAACTTCTTGTAAACAATCTCAAAGCTGCTGAAATTCTAAACGAATAAGAGAAATATTTGTGTATAACTACATTTAACTTCTTAATTTTTAACTGAAAGCTTTAAAATTTTTAAGATCCATTAGTTTAGTGATTGTTCATCTTAGTTCATTTTAGTTTAGCACAAGGCTAGATATATGGGGCAACCAGTGAGAATAATTAAATTAGTGGTTGTTCTTCAAGATAAATCAACATGGTATAGTAAGGTACGATGCAACAAGTTGAGTGTCAAATAATCTTTTAAATTTCATTAGATAGTTAAGAGAATACAAACATTGTTAAAACTATTTGAAAAAGTTTTTTTAATAACAAACCACAAGATATTTATCTACATATGATTAAAACTACTAGTGTTTATCTCTATTACATGTGAGTCGTAAGATTGTCGCTTTTATCAAAGTTTACAGTAATTATTCTTATTTAAAGGATACTTTATTTGTTTTTATCGTTTATTTACAATGGGTTACCGTCTTGTTAACACCCCACGTAGGGTATAGGAGACGGCTTCGCATTCAATCAGAGATACTCGCAAAAACTTCTAAAAATTGATAAATATTCGAATTTAATTTTATTATTCTATTATTTCCCAGAATTGGAGAAGTAGTGTTAACCTAAATTCTGAAAAAAAATTTGGTGGGTGGGCAGATAAAAGGAATTTCCTCTTAGCAGCTTGACACCGAGCCGTCATACTTGCACAAAGGGGGATTGAAAGCCATCTTCCTCTCGTAACGATTTCCAAGAGAGTTGGTAAGAGCTGTGGGCCGGCACCATTTTGCAACAAGGGGGACAGTTAAAAATAAAGAATGAGAAACAGATCATACCAAAGAACCAATTCTCGCCGGGTTTCTTAGTAGAGTCAAAAACCTTTCCAGGCATGACTAAAACAATTCAGAAAGTTTGGTTAAAATCCAGCCCAAAATGGCAGAATCTGAACTGTATGGATAGGTATTTAGTGAATTATGATAAGACATTCGCATAATGTTTGTACATATGTATGGAGAAAAATTGAAAAACAAAATAATCCAAAATGATGAATTTATTGTGAAAGAAAGTCTCGGTTTTAATAAACCATCATCAGGATGATGATGCCAGGCGTTGATAGATCAATGATATATATATATATATATATATATATATATATATATATATATAGTGACGGCCATAATGTTCATAACGGCATAGTTTCGCCAGAAAAAGTAGGTATAAATTTTTGTCTAAGTTGTTTTAGATTCTATGATTTTCACAGACAATAAATTCAATATTAATTGTTATTCTGTAAAATTTTGGTATTATTTGAGATGATAATAAAAAAAAGTATTGAATGATTTAGTGATTTACTGCAAAACCCAGGGCGGCCAAAATGATCAGAACGATTAAAAAAATGAACAAAATACTCAAATATTACAGAAAATACAGAAATTATTAGGCTTCGAATGAAGGATAATCTAAGTATTGGGGCTATTGCAGAGATTGTAAACAAGTCAAAAAGTGTTGTTCACGGTATTCTTAAGATCTACACTGATTATGGTTCGTCTGAAGCAAGAAAATCTACTGGTAGGCCATGAATAACGATTAAGAGAGAAGATCGTGCTATGGTAAAGTTGGTTAAAAAGGACCGATTTAAAACTGCTGCTGCTGTTTCTCGGGAAATGAGCATTCAACTGGGAAAACCTTTATCTAGGAAGACTGTGTCTCGTCGTTTAGTTGAACAACAACTTTTAGCTAGAGCACCTGTAGTGAAGCCGCTGATATCCTCCAAGAATAAAAAGTGTGGTCTTGCTTTTGCAAACGAACATTTGTTATAGTCTCAAGAAAAAATGGGAAACGGTGCATTTCAGTGATGAATCTAAGTTTTTGTTAATTGGCTCAGATGGGAAAACGTACGTTAGTCGAAAAGTAGGTGAAGAATTGTCGCCTAAGTGCCTTAAAGCTAGTGTTAAATTCGGTGGAGGAAGTGTCATGGTTTGGAGGATGATATCTGGAGATGGTGTGGGCCCTTTGGTACGATTACAAGGAAAGGTAAATGCAGGAGTTTATAAACAACTTGTAAAAGATCATGTCTTGTCTGTACTGAGAAATTCAACTAAGCAACCTTCCATATTCATGCAGGACAATGCCCCATGTCACAAGGCTATGGTAGTCATGAACTTCCTCAAGGCAGAAAATGTTATTGTTATAGATTGGCCTCCTCAAAGCCCAGATCTTAATCCCATTGAGAATGTGTAGAAGACTCTAGGAAAACATTTTAAAGCCAGAAATCCAAAAACAACGGAGCAATTATGGAATGCCCTTCAAGAAGAATGGAATAAGATCACTCGGCAAGATATCAATAAATTAATTTCTTCATGCAGCCGAAGATGTCAGAGTGTGATTGAAGCTAAAGGGATTCACAGTTGATATTAAATAATTTCTGTATTTTCTGTAATATTTGAGTATTTTGTTCATTTTGTTAATCATTCTGATCATTTTGACCGCCCTGGGTTTTGCAGTAAATCACTAAATCATTCAATACTTTTTTATTATCATCTCAAATAACACCAAAATTTCACAGAACAACACTGTATATATATTGTTATGACTACAGCGAATTTTGGTGGTGTAATGGTTAGCAAGCTAGACTAGCAAACCTTCATGAGTGAGTTCAATTCCCATTGGCTGCCCCATTCATATGGCCTTGTGCCACATCTAAGCAAAAAGCTTTGTAAATTACTACAGCGAATTTCAGGCTAAGTGTCGAGAAGTATATCTGGTCCCCAGCAATCATACCACAAAAATTTGACATAAACAAAGAATAGTCTAAACTAAGTTTATTTACAGAGGAATGAATAGGGGAAGAGGAGGCATACAAAGGAAAAATAGACAGATCATGTAAGCAAGAGGGGTGGACATAATGTACGGGTTAAAATCAACATGAAATGTATCAATGCTATGAAGAAAAATATATTATATGAAATCTATTTTGGATTATAAAGTTTAAAAGATTTCCTTAAGTTTGGCCAGTGAAAACAGACGCAACAAGACCTGAATAAATGGTCGAATACAGTATATGTAAAAAAGAATTACCGGATTGTTCCTTGACCGGGAGAAGAATTTAGGCACGTCTTCCTCTGTCAACAGCAGGATTCATTATAACCCAAACCCGCAGAGCGTGGGGTCACAAGACCAACAGCAGCAGCCTGAAATCCTGGCTGTAAACCCGAAGGGAGCTGGGAGAGGGCTATGCACAATAGTACTCAAAATGACCCAGATAAAGATGTACCGAAAATTCCATTCATGGTTCACAGAGGGGACATGAAGTCTGCTCCCAAGGACAAGTTGAAAAAAGGTCTTTAGACGGTAACAATATATATATATATATATATATATATATATATATATATATATATATATATATATATATATATAAGTTATCATAACTCAGCATAAATGGCACATCAGAGAGGGAGAGAGAGAGGTTTGAATCAAAATCTGAGTATGAATAAAGGCAATACGAGAAATCAAACCAGTGTGTGTGATGCTAAACAAAATGAAAAAAATCAATCTAAATAAATGAGCTCCAATGAGAGACAATGAGATGATCAAAAGTGATAAGAAATAGGAATATCTCTTTGCAATTATTTATTCTATTTATTCATTTTCTTTTTATCGTACTAGTTTCTACCTTGGTCCATATCAGTAGGAAAGTTCCTGTGAAAAAAAGATTTTTATTGGAAGTTTTTATAAATAGTTTTTAAAAGCGATGATATGCTCTAAAGAAAGCGACGAAAAATGCACAAGTAACGCAACGTATCCATTTGTTGAATAAAAATTATTTGGAGGTATCCAAGTGATTACATATTTTAAGAAATCTTTCTCCACTCCTATTAATGACCTGTGATCCATTTTTAGCTTTGAAGGTGCATTCACATTAGCGCCAGGTGTGTACAGATGTTTATGAATTGTTCATCGATCGCATTGTTATTACGACTACGACATTATCAGATTTTTCTTTTAATCAGCTAAAACTTGGAAATACGTATCTTCTTCATCAGCTGCAATCACATAAGAAGATTATATATTATTTATTATCTGCATAAACCCACAAGGGTTCCTCGCATTTATCCAAAGAAATCCTCAATTTAGTCCAGTCTTTTGCAAGTCTTCCAGCTGTAATCAGCAGTAGATTTGCACCATCTCTGATCAGGTTACTCCATCACTTTCGAGGTTATCTTCTAGGTCTTCTGTAAGTAAAATAGTCAAATACCTTGAGACAAATTACTGAAACACACTTTTTTGGCCCAGACTATATAAGTTTTGTGTGCACATAATGTTTTGAATAAGGGATATGATTAGTTGCGACCTAATAGAGAGCTTACTTAAGATGTCTAAATCGCATTGTACAGTTTTACTTATAACGAACCACTACAAAATTTGACAAGCAGAACCACATTGCACTATAACAGATCGAATTGTTGATGTATGCTTTAGATATATACACCTCATTAACACTAATATTCTTAGGAAGGACGTGAATCCATCTCTTTTCCACTTTCCTCAACTATGAGTAAAATAGCAGATCAGATTGAGCTCTCTAGTTTTGGTGGGCAACAAATCTTGGAAGAGAATAATTCTGAATTTGAGACCAGGAGATGGAGCCCCAAAGGCAGTTACATAGCCCCTTGCTCTCCTTAAGGAAAATATCGGTAGCATAGAGAAAGAAGACCAGGTGTATGAGAAACTGTTGGCCTTCTGTAAAACCTTGCCAAATTCAATGGATGTTTTTAACCATCTTCTTGTCTGTATGCACTATAAGCCCAATATATTATGGACTCAGTGCTATTTTACTGTACATCATCAAACCAATATTTCAAACATGAAATACTGATATTAAAGTACCTGAGTTACTTTGCTGTACCGGCTGACCACAGAATAGAACTGAAAGAATGTGAAAAGGATAACTACCTCGACCTTGCTAGGGAATTGAAAGAACTATGGAACATGCAGGTGACAATTATACCAATTGTAATTGGTGCGTTTGGAACAGTAACTAAAGGATTACACTGGTTTTTGGCCTGAGGCAAGAATGGGGATAGGTGTTTTTTGTTAATTTGGGTGTGCTGAATTCAAATTTATAAATAGTTTTGCTCTATCACCTCTAGTTTTCTGGCTTTTAAATAGTCTCATTTGAGTATAAACAGAGAATATATGTGCATATTTCAAGAGTTGCAGCAGCTTATAACTGATAAAACAGGATAGATAAAGAACACTGATTGAATCAATATACTTGGATGACACAATTACACAATTCATAGTACCACAGACAGTCAAAAGTGTTTTCTTAGAAGATCTAGTGTACAAAATGCCTCCGGGATGTCACGCAAGAGCATCCAGCAGAAGTCTCCCATCATGCCGGGGTTCCGTTTGCCTTGATAGTTGCTCTCCATCTTCGTAATGTCTTGGTGGAATCTTTCTCCATGCTCATCACTCACTGCTCCAAGGTTTGGCGGGAAGAAGTTGAGGTGGGAATGGAGAAAATGAACCTTGAGTGACATTCGGCACCCCATATCCTCGTAAGACTTTAGCAACTTCTCAATACAGGCTTGGTAATCTGGTTCGCGTGTGTTACCAAGGAAGCCACTACAGACTGACTTGAATGCTTCCCATGCTCTCAGTTCCTTTAAGTTAAGAAGCTCCTCAAAATCAGTATCCTTCAGCACTTGTCGGATCTGAGGTCCGACAAAGATGCCTTCTTTGAGCTTAGCAGCACTAAGACCTGGGAACACAGTAGACAAGTGTTGGAAGGCAGCACCATTTTTGTGCATCGCCTTCACAAAATTCTTCGTCAAACCAAGCTTGATGTGAAGAGGAGGAAGAAGCACCTTATTCATATCCACCAGACCCCCAGTCTTTCTGCTTGTAATGCTGGGATACAGCTCAGCTATCCCAGAGACAGAGAAAACAACAATACTTTGTGAAGCCCGCTTGCATACCCATAAGAAAACCAATGACCTTATTTGTTCCGATTCCTGAAACTGGTGATCCTTACATCTTCCTGGACTAGGTTCCACTGTTTAAGCCGAGAAGCCAAGAGCTCTGACTACTGTTTTGACATATACAAATCACGAGCAAGATCATTCAGGTCTTCTTGCGTAATCCAGTGTGGCTCATTGCCACTTGTTCCTGAATATGTAGACTCAATATCTTCCAAAGATATTGACTCAGCAGAATCCTCCCTTGAAGGCATTTCTTCTTCTGATGAGGAAAAAAGATCCCCATTTACTGGAGGTGTGGGTACAGGAAGATCATCTGAAAGGGGAACGGGTCTCATAGCTGATCAAAGGTTGGGATATTTGATTTTTTTCCTTGAAGATGCATTGAAACCAGTTATATTAGTTAAACAAAAATAACAATCATCTGCGTGGTTTCGAGGCTCTCTCCAAACCATCGGGACTGCAAAGTTGAAAGCCGCTTTCTTGCCATTAAACCATGCAGTTAGTCCATTGTAGCAGCGTTTACAACAGATGTGTGGAGCCCAAGACTTGTCCTGATCACCAATTTTACAGTCAAAATAGTGAAAGTAGGCGGTTCTGAGGAGGGAAGTGATGGTTCGACACTGTGCAACTGTTGTGAAGTCCCCACACGCGTAGCAGAAAGAATTGGCCTTGTTGAAGCATCTTCGACATTTTGACGTGCTTGAAGCTATTGGAGAATCTGAAAATATAACAAAGTAAAACTAAATGTGCACTTGAAAATGTAATACTAATATTTAGTAACCCAAAAGATGTGTAACACGATAGTTGAGAGACACCAACCTCCTGCGCCGCCTGCGAGACAACCTCTTCCAATGACTGCTAGAGTGGGGATTGAGACCTGCTGCCTTAAATGTCAAAATCCGTCTTGATATATATATATATATATATATATATATATATATATATATATATATATATATATATATATAATGTAAAGTAATGCTATCACTTACCATTAGTGCATAATAACTAAAAAAATTAGCCATAAGTTTCACAATATTAGAATTAACTCTGAATTCATATACGCCTTTATGTACCGTATGTGCACAAAATGCACACTATGCATATCTAAAAAACTAGTGGTGATGAGTAAAAACGAATTTCAAATTTGAATTCAGCACCCTCAAATTAGGTAAAAACGGGTATTTTTGTGCTTGCCTCAATTTCTTTGTAAACCAGTGTTATTAAAGCGTTTGGTTTTTATCAACTCATTCGCCAACTTCCAAAGTTGGCGAACGAGTTGAGACAATCCAAACTATTACATTATTGAGAACGGCCAGAATACTGAGAAGATTCCTGGGGACTTGAGGAGACTTGCTGTCACTCAAACTCCAGTGAAAGACTATCAACTGACGCTGATATGAAAAACTCTAATGAGTAAATAATAATAATAATAATAATAATAATAATAATAATAATAAGAAGAAGAAGAAGAAGAAGAAGAAGAAGAAGAAGAAGAAGAAGAAGAAGAAGAAGAAGAAGAGAAACCGATATAGATATAATAAAAACTAATCGATGGCTAAAAAGTTCTGGGCTGAGGGTGGAGACAGAGGAGTTAATAACAGCAAAGAGTCAGAGTCAACTAACTAGAAACTATCAGGCAAACATTATAAAAAAACGGATCAAATCTAATATGTAGATTGTGAAAACAAAAGAACTATATAAATTGACCATTCAGTGTCCGGTTGCCCAATCCTCACACTGGTAGGCATGATAAAATAGGACATTATATTCATTGAAAACTATGCAAATACTATGGAATTGTGAAATCTGAAAAATGGTATAAACACCCAATCAGAATCAATAACAGAAACCAAAGAAGGAACTTTGCGATCTAAACTGATAGAAAAACAAAGTTATTTCACTTAGTAAAACTACAGAAGTAAAAATGGAGATAATCCTTGAGTTAAAAAGTGAGCTTTATTTGTTTAATGATATATCAAACTTCATGGTTTATTTAATGCTAAAGCCATCCCTGTAAAAGGGCAGTTGTGGGGCTATTTAACCAATAGTTGGGGAATTAAGGGATTCCATAACTTTCCCAAAGGTATTAATTTGAAAGTGAACTCACAAACGCAACTATAGTACGAACAAGCTGACGATCATATTGCAGCCCAGCACATTAGCCATTGCGCCACAGAACTTTATTATAAAAGACGTTTGCTTTTTTTTAAAATAGTATTTCTTTGATGAAGCCTGTAATTAAGTTTAGATATTACCGAAAAATCAGAGAAAAAAAATAAACATCTTTTGCTAACTTTTAAAATCTCTGCCGTTTGGTGCATTTAAATGATGGCATATGTCAAAAAGGTTTTTTAAATATCCTGGCTCCAGCTGGGTCCAAAAGTATTTGGGAAAAATATGATGTCTTCTTAAATACATTCGATCCAAAAATCAAACGACTCATGCGACAACTTGAACAGACCAGCGATAAATTTGAATCCGGAAAACACCTGCACGTGAAATACGGAACCACGGGACGGTTGTTTCGACCTTACTAGGTCTCATCAGCAGTGTATACCGTAATCTCGCCCACTGGAGATCGAACCAGCGACCACAGAGCCGAAACTCTAGCACTGACTACTGGTCCACATCGCACACAAGCGATGCCAAATTGACAATTCAATTTACAATATATTTCATCTACTTGAAAAAGAAAATGTACCACTATATAATCACGCGGATGCGTATCTCCAATCCCCTTAGGAAGACGTAGTCCTGGAGGTAACCGTGTCCTCTGTAAGAGTATAGATATAACTTACAAAACACATCAGGTTAATTGACCACGCAATTCCCATGACTAGTTGATTTGGGATCGCTTGTATGCAACGTGGACCAGCAGTGGTAGAGTTTCGGCTCCCTATGCTGTGGTCACTGGTTCGATCTCCAGAGAGGGAGATTACGGTATACCCTGTGGATGAGACCTAATAAGATCGAAATAGCTGTCCAGTTGTTCCGTATGTCATACGCAAATGTTTGCCAGATTTTCAGGTCATGGTAATTCAATTTACAATATAATTCCTCTACTTAAAAAAGAAAATTTACTTCTTATGGGATATGTTGATGACTGAAGAATGGTGCATAAATAACACTCCCCAACTTTTGAAGTACATTTTTTTCCTCTCCTAGAACATATATATATCTGTGTGTGTATGTGATTCAACTCCATCAATTGCGACTATTCTAATTTGTATATCAAGTGAAACAGCAAAACTCATTGCCGGTATTCTTGTTTGGTTTTTATCTTGTTAAAAATTCATTTTGTTAATTAACTACAAAGCTTTTATCCATGTTAATGTTCATACAAACGTCTATTCGACAATTATCTACAGAACATCATCTTCACGATCTTCTTTCAATGAAACGGATAATAACACAAGGAAAAACGACCTTGCAGTATGGATATACCGTATATACTTGTGTATAAGTCGATATAGTGTGAAGGTTGATATTTGATCTATAATCACGAAATTATTCATTTATCGAATTAATTTTTGAAAATTCGAATCTTTCCTATTATGTTTGAATTTTAGCCTTACAAAAGTATTACCCTCGCGTAAGTTAACGCTAATTTTTTGCCTAAAAATTAGGTCTTCGAAATCTGACTTAGATTATGTATGGAAATGCTCACGGTGTCATGGTTACCGTCGTAGGAAAATGGACACGGCGACCCAAGTTTGTTTGGATTTCTTATTGTGATATTACCCTAGGTAAATGTATGCCACCAACTATCCTCCTACCAGCTATGGGTAAATAGTAGGGCAGACTGGCTAGGTATGGCAACTGATCTAGGAAAAGGAAAACTCTGAATTCAAACCTGTTAAACTCCTTATAAAAATTGACCTTGTGTCATATCCTGCTTGTACAGAGGGGATGGTTAAATATGTATATTTTAGAGAATGTATCCAACCACCAGAAACCTGGGTATTTCTGCATGATGTCATATCGACGAAATATCTTATCAGCTACTTCAGGACAAATATTACTTTCCCTGCTTTTTAACAACATTGATATTTTGAATTATTTTCCTGTTCACAGGCGCGAGAAATATCTTTCTCGCAAAATTTCTCTCATCAGCTGTTCTAAAATTGTTAAGATTAGTTCAAAGCAGTTCAAATGAAGAACCCAGTAAGGAATGACTTCACGAGTGATAATGCCATTTTATGACCCCGGAAACGTTCTTTCTTCAGGCAACTAGAGAGAAAACTTATGGGGACCAAAAAAGCAAAGTTATTCTTGTAATATTAGTTTGGTGTAGGAGGGACACAGCGAAAACAACTTGTAAAATGATGATGATGATGATGATGATGATGATGATTTTTCACGAAGATAAGCAAATTTCTTTAGGCAACCGACACAAGTCAAGGTTGATATACAATACATACAGTGTTTGGAGGGTCCAGTATTTCTATTTTTACTCAAACATATGAGCTGCAAAACATAATAATAATCATCATGAAATAACCACAAACGCTTTTTTTAAAAAGTAGAAGAAATATCTCAATGAAAAAAAGTTCTTTGATCCACTATGTTCAGTTTAAGGAAATGAGCTTCCTTAATTCACTGTATCTTGTTTACATAGGATATATATGGCAATATTTTTGGCAATGAATGGATAGTAGAATATGATAATCCAAATGGCTTGCTGATGTGGGTCATGCGGTTTTATTAACAAAGAGACTATTAGTTGTTTAGCACGTACAGCATAGTCTATATTTGGTTAAATGTTGTTAGACGAAGAAGACGATAATGAAATTTGAAAAAATAAAATAAAATAAAATAAAAACGTTAGCTTTCAAATCCATTGTTATGTATCATTTTGGAAATAGAATTCTACCATTAGAAAAGAATTTGGGTTTTTTAAATGAATTATCTATTTCAACTACAACAAAATTGAGTTATTTTCAAATATCCGTATTGGTTATCTATTTTAGATGTTGTTCGTTATTTCAAATATTTCTAAATATTCGTATTTGGAAAAAAAGATATTCATGATGATAAAATTAAAAGAATATACGTACCCACTTGATCAATATATGAATGCATGCGTGTGTGCGTGTCATGCTGTGTGCAGATTTGACTATATATGTGTGTATTCATACTTGCAAATTTGAATTGATTTAGATTCACCCATAGGCATACGATATGTTACAAAGAGTTCGGAAATTTTAAAGCTTTCAAGAAAAGAAAAAATATAGTAGATTCTTTTTCTCTTTTTCATTTTTTCTTTTTTTTTTTTTTTTCTTGATGGACGGATTTCGGGAGACGCGTGAAATATCCTATTAAACTCTAGAAGTTCTGGATAGCGCGAACTCTTCTTTTAATGTATTTTTAATTTTTAAAATGGCAGAATTAGTATAGTTTCGTGTATAGGTCGACCTTTGATATGTGGTCACTAAAACATCAATTTATGTAAATGATTTTTTTTACCTAAGGTAAGCTCCTAGTCCGTTTTGTTTAATTTGAAATTACAAACTTATCACTGATGAATTGATCGATATTATTTTCTTAACAAAAATATAGTTCTTCAAAATGAGTCCTTTACACGAGTATACGATGGTTTACTTCTTTATCTAATCAACTGCTTTTGTTTGTTTTAGTTGTGAGTGCATACGCATTTGTGTGTGGAAGTCTACGTTCTTGTATTCACGCACGTAGCTAAACCTACACGCACGCTCACGCGCATACACAAAAGATGAACACACAGCTGGTTAGTGAGTTAAGCGAGTCGGAATCAGAGCGAATGATAAAGGGTTTAATTACACAAATATATGCATTAATCTTGACTATGTTTACAAAATATTAACGTGTCAAATGTGACACTAACAATAACTACTTATTTAATATCAAAAGAAATTTTAAAAAAACCTTGAGATTCAATTCACAAAAATACATCCTATCGTAATCTTTTGGTCAGAATTAATTTGAAAAATAATAATGTTGTCTGCGCATTTGAATTATAAACAACTCTGAAATTTTTAATTTCACTTCGCGCTAATCATCTTGGGAAAGCTATGAATCTCTCTTCTCTCTTCAGCAAAGGCTTAAATAACAAGGGAGACTTGGTTCTCTAGCTTTGGATGTGCAACCTATCTCAAAGAAGGAAAAACTCTGAATTCAAAACATGTGGAATGTCGTTCAGAAAATATGATTCTTCTGGTATCAGCTTATCTCAAAAGTACTATACACGTCTTCACCACAATAAACAAATCATTTCTGTAAGCGGTATAGCAATTCCCATCTTTACCTGACTTTTGGGCACATAGAGGTCGTGCGCAATGGGAAACATAAGATATATATATATATATATATATATATATATATATATATATATATATATATCATCATATCGCGCTGGTAGCACGGATATCCCTGACCCTCTCTCGCCACTCCTCCCTATCGTTCATCGCCCTAGGTAGGTTTTCAGGACAGCATCCCGTATCCTCACATAGCTGCTGAAATATATATATATATTTGTGTGTGTGTGTGTGTGTGTGTGTGTGTGTGTGTGTGTGTGTGTGTGTGTGTGTGTGTGTGTGTGTGAGATTCTCTAGCCAAGACATATCTGGGAACTTTAAGTATCCCAGTGAACCAGGTGACAAGAAAAGAACTGGTTTTCATGACGAAGTGTAAAGCAAAACGTGTTTTCTCACGACACCAGTAAGAATTGTAAACAAAGCACTACAGAAAAAATCATTGAAAAGTAGTTAACACATATATGATCGTTGGGTCATTTCTATGAGAATCATTGATTTTCTTTCTTTTTCCCCACTTCTTTGCCTTCTTTATCATCAAGAGGTTCCACTGAAATCTTCTTTCATCCGTTGTTTCAGAAGCACAAGATAATTCAAGACTCTGCAAGAAAGAAAATTCAGTCTGCTTTAAAACCAGACAAGTGTCATTATGACGATAGTTGCATATCTTGATATTTGTAATACAATGGAATTCATGTCTAGCTTTCTTAGCTACACAGAGAGATTGGCTCTCGACAATGTTCCTCTTGCCTCTTGAAAATAATGTATTCATCTTTTTATAAAACCCATGAAGCTCTTGGAGTATAAATACTGACCATAGCATCCGACTTTTTTCATAAGAAAATCAAAATATAAGGTGAGTCTAAAAAGTAATGGGACGAGTGTCAGAAACAATTTATTTCAATTCCAAACAACAAACTACGTAGTTCGCCCTTCAAACTAACCCCTCACAAGTCTAATACCCTTTACTATCCTTCTATGTTACATTTCTATGACGTTCTGGGAGGATTCTTCTAGGACGACCCTTGGGTCCTCTTGATGGCCTCCACGCCTTTAAAACGGGTCCCCTTGATGATCTGCTTGAGCTTGGAGAAAAGAAAAGAGTCGCACGAAGTAAGATCAGGTGAATAGAGAGGTTGTCCTAGTAAAGCGATATTCCTCTCAGCCCGAAACTTCCCGATGCTCAGTAGGTACATTGTTATGATGAAGCAGTCACTATTTGTCCTGCGACAACTCTGGTCTCTTCTTGCACACTGAGCTAAGCATACGCCGTAGGATCTCCTTGTAGACTTGCAAAATTAATCTGGCCCTGTAGCAATAACTCGTTGAGGACGATGCCCATTACACCAAAGAACATGATCAATATGTCTTGCTTTCTTCGACCTCGGCAATGTCGGAGACTTCTACCGACTGCTTTGACGCTTGTTTTCTGGATCGTACTCAGAAACTTATGTCTCATCTCTAGTGATGACTCTACGAAACAAGTCTGATTCGGTTTGAAAACACTCGAAGATGTCCTGACGCACCGGCATACGGTGCTCCTTCCGATCTTCATCTGGCAGTCTTGACACAATTTTTGCACAGACTTCCCGTATGTTTGAATCTTCGATGATACTTTTCCAAACGTGGCCCTTTTTCATGTCCTGCTGATATGCAATCATTCGAACTATCAACCGACGATCGCTACACACTTCCTGCATTACACACTCGACGTTGACCTCAGTTTTGCTTGTTGAAGGCCTCCTGCTTCTGGAGTCATCTTTTACATCCTTGCACCCTTTTTTAAACCTCAATAACAAGTGTTCACGGCATTGTGTTATCTTCATATTTCTGTACACTTGCTGAAGTATTTCAAGTGCTTGTGACGGACTTTCAGGTTTATTCTATGCTCAGTGTTCATCGTTCATTCCTCAGTGACCATAGCTGAAAGACCTGAAAAAGTGAAGGTGTAAACAAAACCATATTTAAAAAATGCAATGGTCGCAGAAAGCTAAGATTACAGTTATGTACTTCGAAAATATCATGTTAGATGATGACGCAATTTACTTATCCCTCTTTCGCTCATAGCTCACACGGTACACCCAGTCTCTCTCTCTCTCTCTCTCTCTCTCTCTCTCTCTCTCTCTCACACACACACACACACACACACACACACATACACACGCACTCTCATACACAGACATATTCATACATATGCAAATATAATAATGAAAGATTGGGAAATTTTTAAATTTTAAAAATAATAATATAGTGAAAAATCAATTTTAAAAAAAGAATAAATAGGTTGATAAACAAACAAAATGAATAAAAGCTAAAATAAATAAAAAATGAACAAATGAGTAAGTACCAAAATATAAAAATAAAACAGGAAATAGAAGAAATAAACAGATTAAGGTTGAAACGTGACAAATGAATGCGATAAACGATGGATGATAAAACTAAGAAAAGAGGCAAATATCAACAGTGATAGGAAAATAATAATTGCTATAACAGCAATAATAATCTCATAAAAAACAGAAAGCCATAAAACCAATCATAGTAGTGTTGATAAATCAACAAATCACAAGGGTAACACAATATAGCCTTATAGATAAACAAGCCCAACTCTGAATGACCCATAAACAAGACCAGCCTCTCCATCCCCGCATGCAACGTATAAAAAGACCCCAACTACAAACCGAATTCACTTGGCCTGATTAATGCATGGCAAGAAAAAGACAACTGGCAAGCACCGTTGACACGGTGTCTACGTCTGTGTGTGTGTGTGTGTGTGTGTGTTCAAATATATGAACATGAAAAAACAAGGCTTTCAGAGCATGATTTTATTTATAGTTTAATTATTTGAATAAACATAAAACGTTTCGGTTTTTATATTAAACCGTTACACACACACACACACACACATATATATATATACACACACACACACACACACACACACACACATATATATATATATATATATATATATATATATATATATATATATATATATATATCACTTGAAGAAATGCATAATTTTTTCTCCAATTCCACTGTAATAGTACTAGATTCTTTTGACATTATTTCCTATCAAAATCCATTCTTATTTTTATTCTACTTTGTTTTATACCATTTTATTTATTAATCGATAAATAAAACGAAAACTGATTGGTAATAATTATTATTAATTTAACTAGTATTTCCTCTCATTTTTAGATTTTTGAATTTATTTTGTGTATATACATACATATATATATATATATATATAATGTTTTGTATATTTTATTCTGTTTTTTTTTTTTTTTTTTTACTTTTTTTACTTACTTATTTGCAATTCACTCAAGCCGTCATTTTACTGTAGACCGGAATAGTTTGGATCGGAAATGATAATGAAGGATAAGCAAATAAAAATTAAAATATGACAAAATACTTGACAAAATTAAAACTAATATTGGAAAGCTTGGTAGTAAGGAAGATATTTAATAGAGTCCCAACTCATCAAGAACCAATATCAGCATAAGTATATCTGTGATATACTAACAATGAACTCAACGGAAGGAAAGGCAAGATAAATTACTTTACGCAAAGAACATTTAACTTTTTATGTACATAATATACATACAAGTATTATTAAAAGAAAGAATGCACAAATATGTCCCTTCATAGAATTATATACATATTGCTTTATGAACAAACGGTATGTGATATGGGTTTAAAATGGAAAAAGTATACTAAATGAATGTAGATAATATATGTGACTTTACCATTCCCTGACCGGGTCAGAGACAACGTCTTTATTGTTCAAAGAACAGAGGTAAAAAGATGTCGAGAATGGGTTTCTTTGACTGATATGTGACACCTTACATTATAATGCCTGACACCTTAACGGATATGACAATTCTGTTTGGGAGATAATCATATATTGCATCGCTCCACGAATAATTATTGACGGTATTTGATCTAAAATATAGAGATAGAAATTTAAAAAAATGTTATTAATATTAATTTAAAAAGAAACAATGGCAACATAGCGCTGAGAAAAATCAAGAAACAGAAAAGGGGATGAGGTTATAGGTTTGATGGCTCTACCTTGCTCATTTGTTAGGATAGCTGGTGCGTTTAACCAGGATTCTACGAAGTAAAGAGAAACAGAAGTATGAGTTCGAGTCTCACCGAATGCCAACTCTTTGTTATTATTTCCAATGTAAGCTGTTATATACTGTCATCAAATGACAACCAAAATGAGTCAGGATAAAAATGGTTACTAAAAAGTGAAAAATAAAAGAAAATAACAGGCAAAATTTACAATAATAAATGATGACGCTTCATCTAAAAACGAAATAGATAAAATGATTAATTCAGAATTAATTGGAATAAGACAGAAACCTTGAAATTTAAGGCTACATTATACTTGTTCCGAACAAAACGAATTCAAAGCGGTATGTCACACCTAATTGACAAATATCATATATATATATATATATATATATATATATATATATATATATATATATATATATTTGTATTTTGCTAATTCAGTTATCCAGTCGGCAAAGCTTACAATAAGCCGATTCCTGCCCACCCTCGGAAAAAGGGATGTCTTTGGTAATGCATTAAATTGCACCTGTTAGTGAGGCTACAATTTCGAAGATCTGGAGAGTACGGAGTACCCCTTCATTGCCATTACCTTCGGGTCTACTTTGATCCTGAGTGATAGTCCCTTTTTAGGATCCAATCTATGGGTCTAATTAACCTGTTTAAAAATCATTCGAATTTGATAGGCGTGTATGCCAAAAAGAAAAAATTAAAATAAAATGGTGTTTGGGTATGACACGAAAATGCAAACAAAAGTTGAGACTCCATTTCTGCAGCTCTGGAAAGAGTGGTGTACCTCTTCATTACTATTACTCTTGGGACCACTCGGAGTTGAAGTACCTTAAGGATTCTATTCATCGCTCAAATAGATCTGCTTGAAAATTATTCGTATTTGATTGGACCGTATGCAAATAAGATAAAATAAAACTCTTAAACAGCTACACTAAAAATATGAATATGAACGTACAATGAACTCGATTCCCTAATCTTTAGTCATAAAATAACCCGATACGGGTTGACATACCATTACAATCAGTCAATTGATCATTCTGATAATTCAGCGAACGCCTCTTATATATCAAATAACCCACAATAATCAATAAATTCAGATTAAAAACGTCCTCGCTGTTACAACTACTATGAAAGTTACGTGATGCTGTTTAATAATTCTAAATTACCTGAAACAAATTATTTTAAATGGACAATTGTGACTTAGCATTTAATGAGTCTTAGTCATTTATTTTCTGTAGTTCGATGGGCGTCAAGCAGTTTGAAAAAAAAAACGTATATAAGAACGGTTTGCGACACTTTTACACACGTGCGGTTGCATAACTTATTCATTAATGATAGCTTTCTAAATGACTTATATCGATCTACACAAATCAGGTGTCCTTTTGTATCTCGTTTTTGACGATTTGAAAAATAACTATTATACTCATTTTTTTCTGTTTCTTCGTTTTCAATGGCATTTCAACCTCTGTAGGTTTTTTAATGCCAAAGAAATCCTTGTAGAAGAACAGTAATGGTGTTATTCAACTCATAGACTCGGAGGGAAAGGGGGTTCATACCTTTTTCAATGTTATTAGTCCGAAAATGAACGTATTAACGCAACTAGAGATCAAACGTATATACTGCTATCCCGCCGTACAGCACTTTAGCAATTACGCCACAGGGACTCTCTCGACATGTTTGATTGGCTTGAGTTTGTGTGTTTGTGTTGTTGTTGTTTTTTTTTTTCAAATCAAATGAGTTAAAAAAAAAAAAAAAAGAATACATATGAATTTGTCTGAAAATATTGTTCGAAGTTATTAATCTATAAGAAAAGCTTGGATGTTGAAAAGTTCATTTATGCAAGTATATATATATATATATATATATATATATATATATAATCTCATACAAACAAGAAATTTTGATTAAATCAGCTGAAGGAAGAGTGATTGATTGATTTAAATGGCATGCCAACCTGTCTGGGATTATCTTATGCCTATAGGTTAAGTGATTACGTATATTGTACATTTATATTTACATTTTTTCTGTTGTTTCTTAAGTTTTTTGTACCTGGTTATTTAATATCAAGTATTCTTACCTAATACAAATAATTTTCAAACAGATCAGTTTGATGTATTGATGGAACTCTAACAGGTACTATCACTCAAGGTCAGAATGGACATGGGAGTAATGGCAATGAAGAAATACTTTACTCTCCCCAATGCTCTAGAACTGTAGCCTCACCACGAGATACCATTTAGTGTCATACACAGGGCACCCCTTTTTATTGGGGGTGCCCCTCAGCAGGGTGTACAGTCAGCGTATTCTAATCCTTAGCTGTCTGAAGAAGGAGATGAGAAGAATTATCTATTCATTCACTGTTATCCATTGTCGCACATCTCAAGGTGATTCCTTTCTGTAATGATCACAAAAACAGCAACGGCTGCTATATTCACTGACAGTTATTACAACATGAATATATATTCAGTAGGCTCTGGAATTGTGGTCCTTTATCGGTTTTCACCTCTTCCTTACCCCAAAAAGATGTTGCCTTTAGTGGTGGTTATCCGTGTTTTATGGGGTCTACATAGTTGACCATGTGAAAAACATTGTTCTGGCCTCGACCTGTCAATTGTCATTTATGGAGTTTAACCATTTTTGTGTCTCATATCAACGTGTCTGTTTTCCCGTTTATCCAGAAATGGTATAATTTGCCATTCTATGACTTCCAATAGTTTCGAACGATATCGGTGGTTAACCTCACATAGTTTATCTCTGAGCTTAATGGCAAGTCAATATCCATGCAAAAATATCAGGTCCTGAGACTTTCTGTTTTGACGGTGATCCATGGGCAGATATACACACATGCAAACACACAAATTTCAGCATAGAAGCGTAGATGAAAAAAATTACTATATTTTTATATAGAAATATTGATAACACATAGAATGTGTATTCAGTCTGGGAGAAAATATGTGTGTATTTACCCAACCCATTCACCGCGGGTAGAATATGACATAAGGTTAAATTTGTCTAGAATTTGAACTCAAGGTGCCGATTTCGTTTCCTACGACAATAACTGTCACGTTAAACATGTCTCCTGGGAGATAATATTTATACCAATGAATATTCATACCACTTGAGTTTGATAACTTTCTCTTTCTGTCGATATGAAACAGTCAACTAATAAACTAAACAACACATTTTCCTTTCACATAGCACACTGCTACGAACAGTGAATTTTGTTGACAAGTCACTGGAGATAACTTAAGGCTTGAAAAACCTACATTAAAGCTTATAATTCATTGACATGCTGCATTTCTTTTCTACTGAACGTGCTCCGATTGTTATGAAAATTATATGGTGTTTCTTAGTGCTTGTAAATTGCCAGTAAAAAACGATTTAAAATGGCCAATAGTGACTTTGCATTTAATGAGCATCATTTGCGCTCTTACAGTATGATGGACGTCAAACTGGAAAACAATATGGCGGCTGTGGCGTGATGATAAAAAAATGAAGAAAAACGAATAGTGGTGTTGTATCCATAACCAATGTATTAAAGTATTTAGAAATGTATCATGTAACGAATACATATCCTGGGATAAGAAATCAAACAATACTATAAGATCACCAGACGTTTCTCTGGTGAAAAAGAAAGAAGAGTGACTAAACTCATCTTTGAATTTTGATAATTTATTTGTTCGGTTTTCATCTCAACCAGTTGTTGAAATAGAAATAAAAATGAGTCGATTTTTGAGTAAACAACTTTGAGTTTTAAGATACTGCGGCGTAAAATTATCTTTCTGATGTCTTACAGTAAAAAAAAAAACCCAAATCTCTTCTTTTTGTATTGAATGAAAGAAAAAATTGCCATGTATCATAAGAGAAAGAAAAATCCTAACACTGTTTAATTACTTCTAACTTACCTATTTTCCCTTATCTGTTTATTTTTTGGTGAAATATTTTCTTTTTGTGTATAATGCGCAGTTAGCGCTTGCTCTTTTTATTTATCAAGTTTGCTTTGTCTGGAACATGGGTCTCAGGTTACTTACAATACCTACTGTTCCTAGATCGTCCCACCCAGTCAGTCAGCTGGAGCTGTAGAATACGCCGACTGCATCTTTGCAAAGTAACCCCAATGAGGCCATCTGTTGGCCGTGGGTGATGGCCCGTAATGCCCGAGCACAGAAACCTGATGCTTGAGCTGTCCGTGACTAAGTGGTCACGTGACAATCTACTTCGGCCTTTTGATGGGCAAGACGGACAGTCGGAGAGACTCGATTCGATCAGTTTGCGAGTCAAGTCGAACTCTAGCACCTATAAAATTATGTCCTGGCCATATTCCTCAAAATGCTCTTGTGGCAAACAAACACCCAAGTAAAAGTGCTAGAAGTGGGTAATTGTGGGGCAAGAGAAACAACACTTCACCGCCGTTTAACTTTAAGGCACTAGGTTTTGAGTACTGAGAACTTGAAAATATTTATCTATAAACCATTCACTTACAAATTATATATGCAGGAAGAAAAGACGATTTGGAATTAGATAACCTACAAGAGTTGATATACCATTAAAAGATAACCAAGCCAAACCTAAATCGTCACTCACCACAGAACTAAACAGGTTCATAGCTGCTAAACTTCGGTGCTGCTGATTTAATCCTAAGGCAAAAATTAAAACGACAAAAATTTTAAACTAATGACTGATTGATGAGAGAATGGGATTGCCGGAAGTATCTCATTGTTCATATTTACATGAAATGGGACAAAATTCTCAAAATATCTGATAAAGAAAAAAGAAAAGAAAATGTACTTATACAAATCAATCCGAGAAGAGTGAACATGAAAATATTGACGATTGAAGAATAAATATTGAAGTACCGTATCACCCATGAATAATTGCACCTCATACAAATTATATTATTAATAAAAAGTTAATTTTCTTGTAAAACAAAGATGCCAGAATTTTATTATTTCTCTTGAAACATTAGATAATTAAAACGGATATTATTATTTATTACCAAACTCTATATCTAAACTTTCCAACCAAGAAGAAAATAATCAAGTTTAATTTGAAAATGTACTTAATACCAAAAAAAATGGGGGTATGGAGTGTGCTTATTTTTGGACAGATACATTTTGTTTTGATGCGTAGACTTTGATAACAAATAATATTTTAATAATATCCGTTTCGACTGTTTAATGTCCCTCTTGAAATAAGATCTTGGAGTTTTTGGTTTAGCAGAAAATTGACTTTTTATGAATTTACTCAACCCCTCCGCCACGAGCAGGATGCGACACAAGGTCAATATTTTTGCGAAGTACAGCTAGCTTGAATTAAGAGTTTTCCTTCTCCTAGACTAGTTGCCTTACTAAAGCTAAAGAGCCCAGATTGTCCAAATATTTTGCCAAAAGTAAGAGAGAGAAGAGATGGATTCATAGCTTTCTCAAGGGCATTAGTATGAAAGGAAATGCAAACAACCTCGTCGAAGACTTTAACTCGGTTCGCCGCATCTATCTCCAATGACGATAACTGTTACACTAGTAGACCTCAAAAGAATCAGCTTTTTATTTTTTCAAAAATGGTAGAGGTGTACTTATTTGTGAGTGATACTACGTCAGTAAAATTAACCATGGTTTCTGGGTTATCAATAAAATATTTATTATCTACAATTGCATTTTTCGAAGTTCATCTTTTGCCAATCAGAATAGCTGAGCAAGGTTACATTTTTATTACGATAAATCTTTCATCGTGTGCTTTATCTCCTTTTCTTGTTGGGCTTTTGTTGTCACACTAACACCGTCAGGTAGACAATCAACGTATAACGTAGCTTACTTGTGTTTAGAAGAACAACGTATAACGTAGCTTGTGTTTAGAAGAACTAAAAAGAATAAGAACAAACAAATATAAGTAAGTGATACGAATACAAAAAAGCAATGTTCAAATGGAAAGATATAGTTGGTTGGTTGGTTGGTTTTTTATGGCACATCACCCATTGTAGGACACTCAATGCCAAATCCTGTTCATATTAGATAAATGATTTATAAACACATTTTAATAACATTTTTAAACGAGCCTGAGCTTTTTTTTATTTGCACACAGTAAAATGGTTTGAAATATTGCTATGTAACACTAACAATTTAACATCAGTCATTTGTTCGCACACATAGTTTGTAGGTAATTTCATTTTTAAATTAGTTAGAACTAATTTGTTTACACACTGGTACTGTTATTGTTTCTACACAGTTAAATGGTTTCAATTATTGCTATCTAACACTAATAATTCTATTCGATAAAAATCATTTGTTTGCACACTGTGAAGTGGTTACAAGTATTGCTATCTAACACTAATTAATCTATTCAACACTCTTCATTTATTTGCACTCAGTCAAATGGTTTCAAGTATTGTTATGTATCACTAATAATTTTATCAAGATCACTCATTTGTTAACTCACAGTTAAATGATCAGACAGTTCTATTTGTGACAATTCAATTTAACATAACTCATTTGTTCGCACAGAGTTTAAATGTCAAACTGTTTTATTTTACCCATAGATAGGACCCTATCAGGTACTTCCACTGAAGTCGGGGTGGACCTGGGAGCTATCGCAACGAAAGAGCACTCCACATTCCCCAAGGCTCCAGGGCTGAAGCCTCACCATCAGATGGTTTATTGTCATATCTCGGACACTCGTTGAGATGCAGAGATACAGTAGGTGTATTCTACAGGCCCAGCCAACTAGGTTGGAAAAGGTGCAGAGACCTACTCCATTTTTAATGAGTTAAACAGAAAGCAGACACTTTAGACAAAATTTCATTTACGAAAAAAAAAAAAAGAAAGAACGGTATATGAGTTTATACTAGAACTTGGTCAACCGTTAGAATTTGCTTTTTAAACTTTAAAACGTCGTACATGCTTTTCTGCGTTTATTAGGTATATAGGGAAAGAATAAATAAAGTTCTGCTTTGGATAATTTGCACGTCCACTAGGGACCCATAGAGGGCCATATGATAATCACAGAAACTTATCCTCGATTTTTTTTTACCTTTGTTCTTTGAACATCCAATTTTTATACTCGAGTCTCCGATTAATATCCTATGACGCTAAGCGTGTGATGAGTAGGAGACCGCACATTGGCATAATGGTTAGAGAGTTAGCCAATGGCCCAGGAGACCTGGGCTCAATCCCAGGTCGAGTCATACCAAAGACTCAAAAATGGTACTTGATGCTACCTTGCTTAACACTAAGCATTATAAAATAAGGATCAAGGGTAGAGTGGAGTAATCCAGGAAAAGGAGTAGCGCCCTACTCTACACCTTGATGTGGTAGCTATCGAAAAGGGAGCCTTCGGGTCACACTCAACCACGGTCGCCAACTTTGCTTTACTTACATTTTAGAACTGCTACATTTTGGACTTATACATAGATTTTTGTTATGATTAATACTTAATGATATATTGACAATTAGATATTGTACATATGGTTGGTTTTTGTCGTTCGAAATTGAGTTTAAATGAATAATGCTTTGGTTGGGAAGAATTTCTTTTTATGAAAAAAAAAAGAAAATGGTAGTGGTGTACTTATTCATGGGCGATACTGTATTAGTAAGATTATCCACAGTTTCTGGTTTCTTGATAAAGTAAATGTTTGGAATCCCCGGAACCTACAGCTCTTTCTATAAGCGATACATGTCACCATATTTCACGGGTTTCCTACTTGCAATAAGCTGGTCTTGGATTGGTTTTGTGGTATGAATATTCATAAGCCTTCTTTCTTTCTGTTCACTATTTCCTCATAATAGGAATCACACACACACACACACACACACACACACACACACACACACACACACACACATATATATATATATATAGCCAAACCCTCCGCACGAGCAGGGTGAGATAGAATATAATTTTTAAGTGGAGTTTAACCGATTTTAATTCAGTTTTCCTTCTCCTAGACCAGTTGCCTTATCAAGGTTAAAGAGTCTACTCTCTCTCTCTCTCTATATATATATATATATATATATATTGTCACGTGATGGCTCACGTTGAACTAAAATTTTCTAGCAGTCAAAAAGTGACCGTTAGAAATGATTATGGGTCACACAGATGTTTGCACCTAAGTGACCTTGGGTCGCCGGACATCGGAAGGGGAAGGAGAAAATGAAGCCAAATGATTGGTGGGGGGACCCCAAACGGAAGTAGGGTCCCCTTCCCCTCAACGGAAAAATACAAAAAAAGTAGTCAGTTTTTGGACAAGTCTCGTGGCAGACGGACGATAGCCATTTCACTCCGGGCTAAAGACAAAAGACTGAGACATGAGAGACCTGAGTCTCTCAAGCCAGCATTAAAAGCAATACGAAGTCTATTAGCCCGTGAAAGAAGAGAAATTCTCCAGTGGAACCCCGTCAAAAAAAAAATAAGATAAGTAACTTTGGGACATTTTCCCTTTACACCCAAATTTTTGTTTACCACTCTCTCTCAATTTGGAAAAGGATAAAAGCCAAGAAAAGACATTTATATTCATGGACTATCCTATTACATATTTTTGACACTTTGAACATATATATGTATATAACCGTAGTAAAGAACTTATGTATTTTAATTTTACCATGTGGTCTATGTTATTATTCCATGCTTTCCTTTCAGCTTCTATTCGCCTTATATTATCTTGCTTAGAACTGTCCTCTTAATTCCTAAAGTATCACACGGGAAACCGGAGTTGCCGACGGTAGCAATATTAATATTATTACAATTAAGACCTATAGGCTCACTTTCTTCCATTATCTCGGGGAAAGAAGAAAGCGACCTGGTGGGTGTGTGATAGTGTGAAATTTGGAACCCCTTGCCAGCGGCGGTCAGTCTGGCCTTACATTATTCCCTCACGTAATATGCCAGTTCTTATCTGCCTGAGAAAAGAACTCTGAACAGGACTTATTTCTGTAGGGGATCAAGTGCCAACCTGCCCCGTCTTCACACGTGCGAAAATAAAGATCCCGTTTTGGGACTATCGTAATTTCGCGTCAGCAGACTTAATATGGTGTCTCGTCCGGGGATATTTTAATCTTTTATTCCTGACCCCAGACCTAAAATGGGGGCTCGTTTCCGGAATGATTATTAATAATATTTATTGCTAGTAGTCGTGTGACAATTCCTGCCGTCTAAATCTACCCTGGGAGACCGTGAAAGAAAAAAAAAAAAAGGAATATTGTTGAAACAGTCAAATTACTTGTTGATATAACTGTTTGGAAAAATTAAAAAAAAAAAAAATGGACAAAATAGAGAACTTTTTAAAAGAACCCTCCATGGAAAAGTTGGAGAGGCTGAGAAAAAGCGAGATAATAAAAATTGGCGAGAAGCTTGAGTTAAATGTTCAGAATTCTATGAGAAAGCATGAACTCGTGAGAGAGATAGCAAGACACATGGTCGACGAAAATGTTTTCGAGGAAGCAGTATTAGAAGAGCTACCAACGGAAATGATAAGAATGACTCCAGAAGAAATTGAACTGGAGAAAATTAAAATACAAGCACAAATGGAACTACAGAGAAATAAAATGGAACTGGAGAAAATAAAAATTCAGCAAGAAACAAGGCTGCGAGAAGTCGACTTGGCAATAAAAGGACGCAAAGAAAGCCATGACAGTTTCGAAGTAACGAAACAAGCGAGGCTAGTCCCAAAATTTGAAGAAGCCAACGTGGACGGGTACTTCGCACATTTTGAGCGAACTGCACTAAATCTTGGATGGCCGAAAGAATGCTGGTCGATGCTACTCCAAACTGTGCTGACAGGAAAAGCACAGAGAGCATATGCAACTCTGCCGACAGAAAATTGCGCCGACTACGATTTGGTGAAAGCAGCGGTTCTTAAAAGCTTCGAATTGGTTCCAGAAGCTTATAGACAGAAATTCAGAACACAGAGAAAAACTGAAAACCAGTCTTATATGGAATTTCTGAGAGAAAAGGAGAACGCGCTGGATAAGTGGTGTGACTCTAAGAGGATAGACGGAGATGCTGAGAAACTCCGGCAGCTAATATTAGCTGAAGAATTTTTAAACTGTGTGCCAGAAGAAGTCAGGGTTCACCTAAGTGAAAGAAAAACTGACGTGACCTATGAAATGGCCGCACTAGCAGACGAATACATCCTCACACACCGAAAGACGAAGGAAAAAACCTTCACAGGAAACAGAGTGAAGTTTAAAGCTGAATTAAGTCCTGAAGGAAGACCTAAGGAAGGAAATAGAAGGACCTTCCAAAGTAGCAGCAGAACAGTGGTCTGCTACAAGTGTGGAAAGGCTGGTCACATAGCCATAAGGTGCCAGCTAGGAAAAGGTCCTGAAAGAAACCAGACCCAGCCGAGAAAACCACAGGGAGCTGTCACGACCGCTAGAGTAGACAAGTCTTATCGACCTTGGACGAAAAAAGGGATGATAAGAGGCCCACAAGGAGGACCAGTGGAAGTCTCAATTTTACGAGATACCGGAGCATCTCAGTCGTTACTTCTACGAAGTAAATTACCTAAAAGGGTAATAGAAGCAACACGTGAGACTGTGATGATAGAGGGTATCGGCGGAAAGAGGGTAAAAATACCGCTGTGTAAAATAACCCTAAAGTCCCAGTGGAAAGATGGACCTATGAAAGTTGGTGTGGTAGATAAACTACCTATGAAAGGAATTTCCCTCATACTGGGAAATGAAGTAAGAACAAAAAAGTGTCACCCGAAAAAGATGGCGAAAATAAGCGCCATAAATGAAGAAAGAAAGATGGCGAGGATGAACTCCAAACATGGAAAAAAGATGGCGAAAATAAGCGCCATAAATGAAGAAAGAAAGATGGCGAGAACGAACGCCCAGCATGGAGACAAGATGGCGGCTGAGCCACGTGCGAGATATAAACGACACAGTCGCTCGCAAAGTGAGAAGGTGGAAAGAAAAGAAGTGAACCTTCCACCCCTCAATAAACAAGAAGATAAAAGGACCAGTCGTCAGAAAAAGGATGAAGGTCCAACAAATATTAGGAATAAATTCCCTAATACTTATCGAGAGGATAAGAGGAAAATAAGAGGACCCTCACAAGTGGCTACGAAGGAAGAATTTAAGAAGGGCGACGAAGTCCTGCTACTATCATCGAATAAAGGACCCCACTGTGGTGGAAGATATATAGGTCCCTACGTAATATCACAGAGAATAGACAAGAGGACATACAGAATTGATACCAACGAGGGAAAGAAGAAGACACAAGTGTGTCAGACAAACAAATTGAAGAGGTATGTCCGTCAAGAAGGCCAACCTCGAAAAATTGAGAACTCGGCAATGCCGAATAAATTCGAGGAAAAATTAGGCCAGTTGTCTGTTTCAGAGAGAGAGGGCTTAGAAAAATTAATAAAAAAGTACCCAAATTTATTTCTCTAACGCCCCACAAAAATGTAGTAGCAGAATATTCTTTCATAGTTGTTGAGAGAAAGAAAGAGAGAGAGAGAAACTACAGGAAATGAGGAATTCTCGTCCCCAATGTTGAAATATGAGATGGACGAGAAAGTGGTTCGTCAACAAGTGACGAAGAGGGGAAAGAGAGAAAAGAAAAGGAAGCCTCCTCCCCCAGAGCTTAATAACCAAGCTTATAAAGTCGTCAAAAGTGACGAAGAAAGAAAGAAGGGCTTACCTCCTCAAGGTTTGAAATATGATACGGCCAAAAGCCGATAGAGAAAAAGAAAGAAAGGAAAACAAGATTAAAGAAAAAGAAAAGGGAGAGAGAGAGAGAAAGAAAGAGAAGAGAAATTGTTTTCCTCTATAGTGAAAAAAAGGAAGGACGAAAAAAAAAAGAAAAGGAAAGAATTCGTCAAAGCGTGAAGAAGAAAGGGGATGAAAGAAAAGTAAAGTGAAAAAAAAAAAAAAAAGTGAAAGAAAAGGAGAAAGAATAGTGAATTGAATTGCCTTTTTTTTTCTATGGTATTTCTATTCATCTCCCTTTCTTCTCTTAAGCAGGGAGGTGTCACGTGATGGCTCACGTTGAACTAAAATTTTCTAGCAGTCAAAAAGTGACCGTTAGAAATGATTATGGGTCACACAGATGTTTGCACCTAAGTGACCTTGGGTCGCCGGACATCGGAAGGGGAAGGAGAAAATGAAGCCAAATGATTGGTGGGGGGACCCCAAACGGAAGTAGGGTCCCCTTCCCCTCAACGGAAAAATACAAAAAAAGTAGTCAGTTTTTGGACAAGTCTCGTGGCAGACGGACGATAGCCATTTCACTCCGGGCTAAAGACAAAAGACTGAGACATGAGAGACCTGAGTCTCTCAAGCCAGCATTAAAAGCAATACGAAGTCTATTAGCCCGTGAAAGAAGAGAAATTCTCCAGTGGAACCCCGTCAAAAAAAAAATAAGATAAGTAACTTTGGGACATTTTCCCTTTACACCCAAATTTTTGTTTACCACTCTCTCTCAATTTGGAAAAGGATAAAAGCCAAGAAAAGACATTTATATTCATGGACTATCCTATTACATATTTTTGACACTTTGAACATATATATGTATATAACCGTAGTAAAGAACTTATGTATTTTAATTTTACCATGTGGTCTATGTTATTATTCCATGCTTTCCTTTCAGCTTCTATTCGCCTTATATTATCTTGCTTAGAACTGTCCTCTTAATTCCTAAAGTATCACACGGGAAACCGGAGTTGCCGACGGTAGCAATATTAATATTATTACAATTAAGACCTATAGGCTCACTTTCTTCCATTATCTCGGGGAAAGAAGAAAGCGACCTGGTGGGTGTGTGATAGTGTGAAATTTGGAACCCCTTGCCAGCGGCGGTCAGTCTGGCCTTACATTATTCCCTCACGTAATATGCCAGTTCTTATCTGCCTGAGAAAAGAACTCTGAACAGGACTTATTTCTGTAGGGGATCAAGTGCCAACCTGCCCCGTCTTCACACGTGCGAAAATAAAGTCCCGTTTAGGGATTTTAATCAATTTGCCGTCACAATATATATATATATTATGTCTTACTATATTTCGTAGGTGGAGGAGGAAGTACATCTACTTGTGTTAGACTGGTCATGGACTGACCTTGTGGTGTGAATATTCATATCACAAGGTCAATCCAGGTCTAGTCAAACGCAAGTAGATGTACTTCCTCTTTTACTTGAAACCTATGAATTTCTTTGACCAAAAACTATCAGTCCCAAATTTCAGGACGATAACAAAGTTTAATCCTCGAAGGAATTCAGGACTGACTCGGAAATAAGCAATTAAAAAAGAGAAAACTAAAAACTTTACGCATCCTGTATACGAACAAAAATACCCATTTCGTGTAAATAGTTGAGTAGATTGGCCTCTTTTAACCAGGAAATGGAAATTGGTTTCAGAGAAGGAAAACTGCTTCGGTTCTCGGGCAAGGTTCTGGTATTTTTCCATTTTAATTTTTTTATTTTGTCTTCACTATCTAGTCTACTGTAACTGCCACGTCAGTATTCCGAATTCTTTTTTCTGTTTTCTTGTTCACATTATTATTATTATTATTATTATTATTATTATTATTATTATTATTATTCCTTGTAAGTTTTTCACATCAGTATTGATTGGTGGATTATTGGTCTCCTTAGGTCTTCTGGATTCTTCTCAGCGTTCTAGCCGATCTTAGTAATGCTATGGTCTGAACGATCTCAATTCTTCGACTGATCTCCAATTCATCCTGTTTCTTTTCAAAGCTCTTGAAGACTGTCCCAAGCTCACCAATTACAATTGGTTTCACCGTCACTCTAATGTTCCACAGTTTTTGTTGTTGTTTTTTTCAGCTCTCTAGCAAAATACAAGTATTTCTCTGTGTATTCGCTTTCTTTTATTTTCACGCTATGGTCAGCTGGAACAGCAAAATCTACTTGATGACAATTTTTTTTCTAGGTCTGGTCTTCTGACCGGGATCGGATAATCTGTATCTCCAAATCTCAGAGGATTTTATGGGTCTAATTTTCTTGGCCAGATTCTGATTTGTACGTATACCATTTGTTCGTATGGTCAAATTTTAATCTCTTGCAGAATTCTCTGTGAATCACCTAGTTATGTATTACTTTTGAGTCATTTTGCTGCGTTCATTATGTGATAAACCGTTTCATCTTTCACCACATAAACTACACTTGCTATTCTTCAGAGTATTATTTCATTCCTTGTACGTTTTTCAAACCAGCTTTAACTGATGTTTTTTTACTGAAGACTGAGTGACACCAAATTTCCTCAAGTCTCCAGGACTCTTCTCAGTATTCTAGCCGATCTTAACAATACTGTGGTCTCTATGGTCTTAATTCTTCCTCTGATTGCCAATTCCTCCAGTCACTTTTTCAAGCCTTTGCAGATTGTTTCAAACTCGCTAGTTACAATTGGTATCACCGTCATCTTCATGTTTCATAGCTTTTTCACCTGATATATAGTTGCTGATATGATTTCAAGGTTTAAAAATCTCGTGACTGGAAAAATATTTTTAGACTTTTATGAAAAAAAAATTCTACGGTCTTTAGGACGTTCTATTTGCAGCACATAAATATAATTTTACAAAGTTTCTGTTTTAAAAAGAAAGATGTTCATCTTAATCATAATTATTCCGGTTGTAATTAAATGACTGAATAATGAATAATATACAAATTTCATTCAATCAAGTCGTCGCTGAAAAAAAAAAATTGAAAAATCAAGTCCGATAAAACTACCTTTTCCAAATTGTCCTTATTTGTGCATGTGCAGTGCGCAGACGTGCGTGCGTGTGTGCATGCGTGCGCACACACACACACGCCCTCTCTCTCTCTCTCTCTCTCTCTCTCTCTCTCTCTCTCTCTCTCTCTTTCTCTTGCATATACCAAAATAAGTTCTTTCTAGCTTTTAAGGCTTTAAATCAAACATAATCAACATTTTTATTACATTTAGTGAAATCGTTCTTACATTTGTTTGAAAGCCATACAGGTCTGATTGTATCCTGTCTGTTTTCAGTGGGGTGTCAGGAGGGTGCAGGAAACTGGGAGGTGTGAATAGAAGAGAGGGAGAAGTTAATGCGATTGCTTTTCGAGATTTGAAGAGATGAAGATATTGAGGCGGGAAAGGAAAGGAAGAGGAGCGAAAAAAAGAAGGAAAGGAAAATAAATTAGTCAAAGACAGACAAAAAAAAAAGAGGAGGTTCTTCTTCTGTCGTTCTAACCATTCAGAATTAACGTCATTTCTTAAGCATTTGTGCCTGGCCGAAAGGGGCGGGCAAGTCACGTGATTCTGCCGATAGGTAAGAAGAGCGCTGATCAAGAAGTGAATAAACCGCTTATCGCCACCAAGAACGACAGACATGGCTTTTGGAAGTAGACACTGCTGGGGCATTGCCCTTCTTCTACTTGTTATCACGCAAGGTAAGTTTCTTTTATTTCTTTGTTTTTATCCATATTTCTTTTAGCAACTATTAACATTTGGTGCTTACAATATATTGCTGGACAATCAGCGAGTTATTAGCTTTGTCCCAAACAAAAAAAGAGGGAGACACTCAAACCAAACAAACCCCGATTTTTTATGAAATCTTATTGAACTTCCTCTTCAAATTTCAATATTTCAATATTTTTTAGACTTTAAAGAAAGAAAAAAAAGCATGAAGCAGAATCAACTAATTTATCGAATCATTCAAATCTAGAAAAAAGACTTTTTGAGTTCCAAGACTTTCAATTATAAGGTTTTAAGATATTTACTAAGCTTAGTTGTGGCACAAGGTCTGAATTGTCAGACACCCAGTGAGAATTTGAACAATCGTCTCCGAAGCCAGCTTGCTAACCATTATACAACATAAATGTCCGGGTTTTAAAATATATTTTAAAATGGTCTTTAAAACTTAAGACACTGCGAAAATGTTCATTTACATTATCGTAAAATTCTTTGATTCCTGGTATTTACCAAAAAAAAAGACTTAAAATGCGCAATCCAAGTAAAGAATTTTATTATTATTTACAAATCTTTGCTTAGACTGACACACAAGATTCAGGTTGCTTACTGTACCTATTGTTACTAAATGTTCATCCAGTTCAGAGCAAGCTTATCGCTGATTAACTTCGAGGATCTGAAAGGAAGAACTTTTATTTTCTGCATAATTCGACCGTAGGTCAAGTAAATAATTTTATGGGAAATACTTTTTTCAAACTTTTGAGTCATTAGAATTCCTATTAGTACAGCAAATCAACGGAAATTTCCAAAATCCTGTTGGATGACTCTTTTAGAATAAAAATACAACAGAACAGCTTAGTCACTATCAGTGACTTTATGAGGTTTCTAAGCTTTTGCTATTAATCGGGAACTCGGTCTCACATGTTTTTTACATATCAAAAATACTGGAAGCATTTTCGCCTAACGGGTTACAATATTCACTATTTTTCTCTGATAAATATCCCATTCGATCAGCCTTTTCCTTGGACTTTTTACCAACGTCTCTAAGACATGAGAAATAATAAGCTCTACACAAACCCATGGCATGTGAGTAAGAGTTTTTAATTGTTTTTCCTCTTCATACCAGTTGCTCTCACCAGACCAGAAGGCTCAGATTGTCCAACTATTTATTGGGAGAAAAGGACATTAACGCGAAGTGAAACACAAAAAGCTAACTCCGGAATTTGATCTCTGCTTGCCGATTTCATTTTCCGTGACGTTATTCGTTACACCTCTGGATAAATATCATTTTGATATAAATGACATTCCATGATCATTGCAGATTTAACAAGCACCGACTCCAGCTAGATCACCGAAGTTAAGTAGTGATGATCCTGTTCTATACTTAGTGTGGCCACAGCAGCTACTGAAAGCAACCTGAGGCCTATGTGTCATATCTAAGTAAAGCTTTGTAAATAGCAACGAGTGCTCGATTCACAACTCGAGAACAGTTTCTTTGCTTCGTTTGAGATCAGACTTCTATTAGTTTTAGGTGGCAGTCAAGTATTTCTTGAGCAAATACCCAGCTGTACTAAGTGGAAGCTTAGAGCCACAAGTGTCGTCAAACGAGGCGATTTGGAAGATTTTTCACTGGTTTAACGCACTAAAATAAATTCTTATCGCTCTTCCTCTTTCACAGAACGTTTCTGTACTCAATAAACTTCCTTATTTGACTTTCCTATTTTTAATACAATAGTAAACTACTAGAGTTTTAGCATAATGACGTCATTGGTCCCGTAATCCAGTTTAGTTGTGAAGGCGCCACTCATAGCAACTTTTGGCAGGAATAACATGGCAGAGCCTATCCTCTCCAGGTCTACTACTGTTGTGAATTCAGAGTTTCTCCTTCTCTTTGACCAGTTGCCATACCAAGGTTCAAGAGCCCAGTCTACCCTGCAATTTACCTATAGCTAGAGGGAGAATAGCTCGATTCATACCTTTTCCAAGGGTATTAGCGCTATGTGAAATGCAAACGGTTTTGTTCAGAATTTGAACTCAGGTAGCTGAGTTCACTTTCTGCGACGATAACCGTTGCACCACAAAAAAGGGTATCTGAGGTTTATGGGATTTTTTTTTTTAGGTTTAAAAGTTTTTAAAATCTTAATTGCTGAGGGCAAACAGCAGCTCATAACCGTATCTTAATAAGAGGTGTTCTCTGACTATTTTTCAACCAAATCTTTGCACAATAATTTTTTCATAATATTGTTACTAGAATATGATTGATCTCCGCTGTGTTAATAGTTATCAATTAAACATAGGTTAGTTTTTGTATAAATCATAGGTAGGAGGCTCCCTGTAAAGATGTAATTTGTGAGATAAGTTTGTTAACCATTACACCACGATGAGGTAATATGATCATTTAGTAGATCCAGCAACGCACGTGTGCACAGAAATCAATAGGAGGCTTTAAGAGAGAATATATTCATTTTCTTTTTCATGTTTTTTTTTTAAATATATTATTAACAAAACAACATTGAAATCCGAAAAATACCAAGAGGGAAGCTTTTGATTATTTCTAACTTAAACCTCAAAAAGAAGACGTGTGCACTGCTGAGTAACTAATATGATAAAGTGATAACGTCTACACAAGAATATACCGATTTTGTTTGTTTGTTTTTAAATTAAGAAGCTAAACTTGATATTTTTTGATCGGCTGTATTTTTAGTGAAACTCAGGATTCTACAAGTGAAACACCCTCCATACTCACCTTTGTCTTGTTTCCGAAGCTGAAAATTCATCTCAATAGTAAGATTATAACGTGGGGGATATTAGAAAAAAAGAAATAATCTTCACACCATATAGAAAGAGAAGTTTCGAAAATGCTTCAACCAATGTAAAATTCATTGGAATATAGTTGAATATCCGGGGTAGTATTTTGAAAATTATATCTTATTCATTGTTCATTTCTGTCTTAGTAAATAAAGTTTCAGATTCGATGGTTTTTGAGTACATCTCGTATACAAGGGTTATTATAAAGGTTCAAAGCCTCACCAAGAAAGAAGAACATAACTGAATATTTTTGTTGTAGCAACACACTACCACTTATTTAGAAAAAAATAATTCAGATTTTTCTTGTTACGTAAGAAGTGGTAACGTATTACCACAGCAGAAATATTCAGCTATACTTTTCTTTTGGGTGAGACTTTGAACTTTTTGAACATTCCACGTTAATAGATCGATAGATAGATGCTCATAGAGAGTACAAATACTATCCTCATATATAGATGTGTGTATGGGGGTGCGTGTATATACAAATATATATATGTGTGTGTGTGTGTGGATACATAACTACCTGTGGGTTTCGAGCTTGAGCCTTTGTCCAGATTACAACAGCAAAATACTAGCAGCCAAAATAGAATCTCTTTCTCCAAATTTATACACTTCCTGTTCAGAACTTCAATATTTTTCTCAGTATTCTTATCATTTTTAATAATTCTGGTTATTTTCCTTATTTCCATCATTTTTAATATTATTTTGTTATAATAGTAAGTAAGTAAAGTTGGCGATCTTAGTCGAGGGTGACCTAAAGGCATCCTTTTCACCGGACATTGGCATGATGATTAGAGTGTTCGCCAATGGCCCGGGAGACTTGGGTTCGATCCCAGGTCGAGTCATACCGAAGACTAAAAAAAATTGTACTTGATGCCTCCTTGCTTAACACTCAGCATTATATGGTACGGATCAAGGGTAAAGTGGAGCAATCCAGGGAAAGGAGTAGCGCCTTCCCCTATCGAAAAGGGAGCCTTTGGGTCACCCTCAAGTATGGTCGCTAACTTTACTTTACTTGTTATGATCGTACACAGTCTTATCTTTACTATGGGATATGAAATGAAAATGTGCTGTACTTGTAAAAATTTCAATATCCCAGAGATTTCCGTTTTAATGTCGTTTGGTTGATACTACAGAGTAAAAGAAGATGAAAAGGAGGTGAACAATACTCTTAACTCCGTCATCTATTTCTGGATATTTATTTATTTTCTTCTTTTTTCTCATTATGATAGTATCTGCCCGACTGACGCCGCGCAAACGCCGACTTACTCATAGATATTATGTACATGAAAGCCTACACCGTATAAATACTGATATCATTACCTTTTCTACTTATAAAATTGACTACACCAAGTAACTTCTAAAAAATTGCTTAAAGGAATAGACATTACAGTAAGGAGTAATGTTTATAGTGTCTTTCCTTAAGTATTCTTATGATAAAAAAAAAAAGCGTTTATTTTGGGCAATTATTTTTTACTGAACGTAATATCATTCCTTCTCAATGCCCTTAACTTCCATTAGTAATAGAAATCGAACATTATCTAGTGAAAATTTCAGAGCAAAATCAAGCTGATAACCTTGTCTGGTTACTAACTTATAAACCTTCTAGTTACGTGTGTGTCACTGTAGGCCACTTTTATTTGTTTTATATTGCCTTAATATTGCATAATTTACAATGTATTACTAAAATGGGGACGATATACGCAATTAAGAGTTCGAACAACACAGAAATTAATCCTATGAGTTATTATTTACTAAAATTTGCCTAGTCAAGTACATAAGCTTCGGGTTGCTTATAGTACTTGCTGTTTCTAAGTCACACATCCTCAAAATATTGAGAAGACACTTTATTGCTTATCTTCGGTGATCTTGCGATCTAACAGATGATGTTTATCAGAGTAAAGGAGTTTTTTTGTGTAATCTTCATATATGAGCAATTTTTTGTGGAAAACTCTTATGATACAGTCATTATGGTGAAAGCGTAAAAAGAAATAATCTTCTTTGCTCTGCCTTTCATTTGATTATTTTGCTGTAACCCAGCTACGAAACAAAACACTCTTTACATTTATCATGACATTATCGGAACAAAAGGGAAAATCTAATTTTTGGACATTGACTGTATATATATTTGGCAATAAACTTTTGTTTTTATCTAAAAATATAAATGTCCACAGTCGGGAATTCAAGAGGACTTGGCATAATGACAAAAAGGAATTCAGAAAATAGATGTTTTATAGAAAAAAAGTTGTTTTGTGGAAAATATTTCATATAAAGAAATCTTGTAGAGGTAAAAGAATTAACTTTTTCCAATCAGTAGGACGGGTATTGGGATAGTGTATAAAATATCTATCCATATAGAAAAAATCCTGGATATACTCTGAAATTTATTCAATTGTTCTATATTCCATAACCCAACAAAATATTATTTGAATTCATTGAAAATTTTATATATAATATGGGAAAAAATAAACAAACATGAGTTTCTGCCCAACTTCGTTGGCTAAAGTAATAGTTAATTTGTCACAGACAATATGTATTTAATATCTTCATAATATAAATAACAGGTGTAAATCAAAATTAGCTAATGAAGTTTATAGCTCTAATTTACCCTGTTTCGGTAAGATCCTGTCAATTGGAAATCTGTTTAAAAACAGTTCAGTATGTTTACTTATGCCAGTCAGTACGTATTCAGTGGAGCGTACATGGATATGTGTAGGTACATACTAGATAAGTAGATTTAAATTCATCGTTGGCAGCCATTTTGACTCCGCTGTTTGATAAAGACCTTTCTCAATTCCTTCAGTGACCACTTTTATTGTGCCAGCCTCAGTTTCAGCTTCCATAGTTTTTGAAACTTTACAATCTCATCCATCGTATGTTAGATCTTTTCCCATCCACTACAATTTAGTGTTTAATAACTTTTATATCTCTGACCTCGCTTTGCTTTCTGATCAATATTGATCTCTTTTATCTCTATAGATTATTCCTGGCATTGCCTTTTTCCATTGATCTCTGAGTTTGTTTTCTTGGGATTTTGTTAATTTTCACGTTTTACATCAATACATCATAGATATCATTAAACGATGGTTGCTATAAATCAGTTTGATGCACTTAATTGTATAATTATCGGCATTTCAGTTCTTCTTCGACAATAACCATTGAATTACATAGTGGATTAAAAATAAAAGTAATCAAAAAATAGAATGTTAGCTTTCATTTTTGAAAATTAACGTTTCATTCATTGTTTATTTCAGTCTTAGTAAATAAAGTTTCAGCTTCGATACTTTTTGGAACATTTTTCGTATAGATATATCGATACGGATAGAGAGTGAGTTCAAACACTATCCCATATTTGTTTACAATATCTAAAAGTATCTCGTTTTTTCCCCACCAGCTTAAATCATATATACACTGTACAGAATGTAGAGATTTTTTTTAGTATATCAACCCTAATTGTAATGGAAAAAATACAATGTCAAATAACCTTATATGCATTAAACTATCTTTTCACAATCAGATGCACAAACACTACGAACTTAATTAAATTGCACTAAAAAGTCTGATATGTGATAACGTTTACTCTACCGGCACTACATTTAAATAAAACACCATATATAATCTCAAATTCTATGCAACTAACCTCGTCATCTATAAGTTCTCTCCCTCGACTAGTTACTTTAGTATGACCAATGTAGTGTACCAGTTTAGATGTCCACTAGGAGAATGATTTTCCAATAAAATAAGTTCCTTGGGTGAAATAAGTACCGATAATAAAATAAGTACTTTCTTACTACAACTACTACTACTAGTACAAGTACTACTACTACTACTCTATCGAGACCTTTCATACTTCACCTTTCCAACATTATTTCCATCTCTTAACACCTTGAAACACATTCGTGCCCCACTAAATACATAAAAAGTCTAACTGAAAATGCCTCCAGATAATACAAAAAAATCTCAAAAATCTTCAAGCTCTCTCTCTCTCTGTCTCTCTCTCTCTCTCTCTCTCTCTCTCTCTCTCTCCATATATATATATTTATATATATATATATATATATATATATATATATATATATATATATATATATATATATATATATAATTCCATAGCCTGTATATGTGCTGATGATTTAGAGTTAAAGTATTGGTTTCCACTAGATCATGAACTTAAGCAGCGATAAGCCAGCTCAGTAATTAGATGAGTGACCACTTTGGAACATCAGGTAGCGTAAGTAATCTGAGGCCTTAGCACCAGATTAAACTAAGCTGAGTAAATTCTTTGTATATGTGCTGATAGATTATAGCATAACGTGTTATCTGAAGAAGATAAGAGGATTACTCGTATTTTTGGTAAACAGCGTCGCGAAAAAACTTAACAAGGCTGGTAATTGTTGTCTATAACAAATAATTCAGTTGTTGGCTTCAAAGGTCCTTATCTGTTTCAAACGGCGCAACTGAAAAAAAATGTTTCTTTAAATAGAAATAAAACTGAGATAAGTAGAAATAAGCGATTTAACCTCCGTCTGTCACTTCTTCGTCCTATTTTCGTTCTCTTCCCCTTCCCTTCGTGCGCGTCTCTCAATGAACAAGTTCGCGTAAAACAAACAAAACTTTATGCAACTAATTATCTTCCCGTTCGAAATGAACAAGAGTCTCTCTATGTTCTTACATTCTCGCTTTTGAACGAGCTTATCTCTTATCTCATAATGCAGAAAACGTCTTTATGCACCGATTTTGAAATAAAAAAAAGGGGTGTGTATTTCTTCAAACACAGGCATCATTGAAAGGCTTGTCTAATGATGCCCCTCCCTTGGTTTTATCACTCAACTCTAGCCGCTCTTTCTTCATTCAATGAAATTTTCCCCAACCCGACCCCCACCGCAGATCAAGCTCTGATATCAAGTAATAACGAATGCGAGTCGTTTGCATTTTTTCTTTTCTTTTTTTTTTTTTTTTTTTGTCGGACTTTTTTAATTGTACTTACCATTCTCCAACTGTTACTTTTTTGTCATCAATATGATCCTCTGACTAATATCGGAAATATTGCTATTATTATTATTCTATTACTATTTTTACCGTCTTAATGTTGCTTTTCATTACCAATAGTAATGCAAATATCTTGTAACATTCTTTATTTATTAGGTTTAGCTTTGTTAGTCATTATTATTAGAAATATTTTTCCATCTTCTAATTTGTATATTTTATAAAATTAACGATATTATGTCCCTGTGAGTACGTGTACTGTGTATATATATATATAGATAGAGAGAGAGAGAGAGAGAGAGAGAGAGAGAGAGAGAGAAAGAGATAGATATAGATATAGATATAGATATAGATATGTGACGATTGTAACTTTCATAATTGTATGAAACTAAAAGTAATGTGGCAGCAGAGGAGGGGTAGGTGAACTTCGATCTTTTTAGGCTTTTACCTGACTCAGCCGGACTACGTTGGGCAATTTCTCGGACTTTTTTGTTATTATTTTAAAAAAATTTCCATATTCGTCGTTCTTTTGAGCATTATATATATATAATTTTTATGTAAATAGTTTCTAGATAACATTATATTTAAACGAGCCAGAGTTCATTGATCGCTCACAGTTAAATAGTTTCAAGTATAGCAAACGATTGAACTGTTCTATTTGACTCGAAGATGGAACCCTGACAGGTATAACCACTCCTGGGCAGAGTGGACCTGGAAGTAATGTCATGGAAGAGTTACTCTATTTTCCCCAAGACTCCAGGACTGGAGCCTCACTATCAGATGCAGAGAAGTGTCATACATAACCAAGACACTCGTTGTGGAAGGTTCTTACCTCTCCGCAGAGGAGCGATCGGCGCATTCTACAACTCCAGCCGACAGGGCGAATGATTAAATCTAATGTCAAAATCATTAAACTTTTAAACGGCCCAAGAGTTTCGCGTCGGTAGTATGCTAGACTTGTGGACTATTGTTAGTAAGCTCAATTCTAACTGTTTGTTCTATACTTTTGATCTTCGACTAAACTAAGCAAAGCCAAGTAAATGACAATTCTTTTATAACCCATCAGTTTAACTTTTATTCGTGTTCTTTATTATTCTTAGCTTAAGTATTTATATCATTATATTCGGCAATTTTCATAATTATATGTTGTATATCAATCTAATTCTGTAATTTTCTGTATGAAGAAAGACACGTCGACTCGAGTTCGAATCCTGAACGGTGATCTTTGTATTTCACATAGTGCTAACACCAATGGAAAAATATGTGCATCCAACTATTCTCCCTCCAGCAATAGGTAAAAAGTAGGGCAGACTATGCTCTTTAACCAAGTTACGGCTACCAGAATAGAAGATAAACTCTGAATTAAAACATATTAAATTTTACTTAAAGATTGAACTTGTGTCACATCCTGCTAGTGCGGAGGGGCTGGATTAGAGGATCCGTTTTTATCTAAAAATCCCAGGTAGTTTTACGGGTCTCATTTTTCAGAACGGATTCTCGTCAGTGCATATCCATTTGTTGGGTCAAAATTTAATTGTTTGCACAATTCCCTGTGGATCAGCTTCCCATTCAGTTATGCATGTTTTGTTCTCCTGCCAGTTTGCTGCACCCGTTAGGTTATTATTTGTTGATTGTTTCTTCTCTCTACATAGCCTACAATTACTATTCTCTTGAGTTTCATCAATTCTAGCTTTTATATTGGTTCTTTTTGTGTTGTTCTGTGGTTGCTATTAAGAGCAATTCAATTTCGCTATGTTTCTTCTGCATAACCATGTCCACGCAATCTCATGCGCAATTCCTTTAGGGTGTCTTCTGAAGTATCCATATAGTTGTTTTTCTTCCTATTCTTGTTTTCTCAATTTTTATAAATTTTGTTTTTCTCTTTGTCCTTGAGTTACTAAAAGAATCCTTGATAATATTTGAATGTGTGCATGAAATAAACTTAGGAGTAAATTTCTGTTAACAAAAGGAAAATGCTTTTGATACACCTAATATAAAAAAAAAAATATATTGCGATACTTTTAAGCCCAAGGGGGAAACTCAATCGAGTACAGAGGATAAACCTCCATGACGTTGAGATTAACGTGCTGGACTGCAATACCGAAATAAGCGAGTTTGAAATTCTGCTGAGCTATTACGTTCAATCTCAGATTAATACCCTTGGAAAAGATATGAACGTCCTTATCCTCTCGAGCTATGGGTTAAATAGTACCACTACTGTTCTTCTAAAGACATAATTTTAGCATTAAATAACTCGTGAAGGTTGACATGCCACGAGACAAAGAAATAAAGAAACAAACCAAGGTATCTTATTCAACAGGTTGTGAAAAGACTTGAGGGAATTACCTGCTTTGAACATACAGTTCGAATCGATATATATATATATATATATATATATATATATATATATATATATATATATATATATATATATATATCACAAGGATATACAAAGATTTTACTTTTAGCAGAGGATTTTTTGGGTGGGTTCTATTATTACGAACACTTTGTAAGCACGAGTGATACTCTTATACCGACAATCTGTATATAAAGCAGATTATTCCATCAGGATAAATTTTGTAACTTTTTTTTCTTTTAATGGTTCAGTCATCTACAGTGAATGGATAAATAAAAAAGTAAAATGTTTAAAGGTATTAACCAATGGTAAATGGTTAAGTATTAGATACCAAGTAAAAGGTACCTGGTGAAAGATAAAAGGAACCAGGTAAAAAGTAAACAATAATAAGTAATGTTTATAATATGCTATATGTATTATCCAATATATGATGCGAATCTGTAATTATGTTATAAGTAAAAGTAAAAAGTAAAGTTGGCGACCATAGTTGAGGGTGACCCGAAGGCTAGCTTTTCGATAGCTACTACACCAAGATATAGGGGAGGGCGCAACTCCTTTCCCTGGATTTCTCCACTTTACCCTTGATTTGTACCTTATAATGCTGAGTGTTAAGCAAGAAGGCATCAAGTATCATTTTTAAAGTTTTTGGTATGACTCGATCAGGAATTGAACCCAGGTCTCCCGGGCCATTGGCGAACACTCTAACCATTATGCCAATAGTTAATATGTATTTGGCAGAAAGTAATATGCAAGATGTTAGATCTAACTGCTCTAAAGTTGATTGGGTGTGTTTTATAAAATATCAACCCTCGTTGGTTATTTAATACCAAATCCTATAATATATATATATATATATATATATATATATATATATATATATATATATTTGTAAGCGATTAGTTTGAAGGTAATATTATTTTTAAAAGAACCATTGCTCATTTGCTGGCACACAGTTAAATGTACTGCACAATCAACGGAGCTCCCGTACTGGAGCCTCACCATCAGATTGTTTAGTTTCATATCCAGGACACACGTTGGCAGCGGTGGGTCTTACGTCTCTGCAGTGATGCTGTCAGTATATTCTCCTGTCCCAACTGGGTTGGTGCACTTAGGTAAAAGATGAATAATAGGTTACAAGTTAAAACTGGGCGACGCAAATCAAACGAACAAGCCTTGGTAAGTGAAATCTATAGTATCTATCCTTTCTGACTAATAGCCCAGTCGGCTGGGGTTGTAGAATACACCGACTGCTTCTCTATAGAGAGGTAAGACCCCAACCCTCCAACGAGTGTCCCAATTATAACATTAATGACTATATCATAGTGAGGCTCCAGTAATGCTGGAGTTTTGGGAAATACGGAGTACCCCTTCATCGCCATTGCTCCCAGGTCAACTCTGATCCGGAGTGGTAGCATCTGATAGGGTCCTATCTGAGTCAAATAGACCTGTTTGACATTTAAACTGTATACAAACAAATGACTCGTGTTAAATTGACTTGCGTTAAATTGGCTTGTTTGAAATAGAACTGTTTGATCATTTAACTATGTGTAAACAAATGACTGATGTTTAACTGAATTGTTTGTGTTAAGTAACAATACTTGAAAACATTTAACTGACAGCAAGCAAATAATTAATAGTAAATAGAATTATTTATATTAGGTTGAAATAAGTAAAATTATTTAAGTACGCACAAAAAAAAATGAGACCAGGCTCGTTTAAGAATGTTATCTCCAAAATGTGTTTGCAATTCATATATTTGATATATATGTATAAAGAGGATCTAGCGTTAAATAACCTACAATGGCTGATATGCCATAAAACCAAACCAAAAGAAACCTTTCTGACTAAACTTTGCTGTCCAAATCAACCAATTGCAGGACTTAGCCTAAAGCTGTGCTACGCCCGAAAAATTCGCTTGTCAAACTCATTATGCTTCTTCTTTTTTACTACTTGTACTCATGTACATGTTACTCTTAGTGTTTCCTGTGGCACGTTTGAGGGCTATATGATCTCCCAGACAAAATATGAGAGCCAACATGTGGCTCGCGGATGCCTGACAAATAAAAATTCTTCACATTTTTTGAGAGCAATGGGTTTTCATATTGCCTATATTTTTTAAGCCATGGTAAAAATAAGAATAAAATCTTTGTATTATCAATAGCTTTCATTATGTTGGGAAAGCATATAAGTAGACACATCTAATTTGCTTGGGACAATAAAAGAGTTAAACACAAATTACCTTTCTTCTGATACATGCAAGAATGTCTTAGTGATTATCACATGATTTAAACCTTTGAGCCTCTCAGAAAATATTTCGGTTTGAGCAGTATTTTTCTATATACGATAAGACCAGTAATTTAGGCCTGTAGAGGCACTGAGATACTGTGTCTAGGAATTATTCTCTTTAAAAAGCAGCATCATTTTAATGAATGTATTGACATTTCTCTTGATAGGGAACTATCCTATTGAAGCACAAGAAGATGTTAAAAATTCACATGTTTTTCAAGTTCTATTTCCGTTTAAAATAACTTTCTTTAGACACACACACACACACACACACACACAAAGAAAAAAATCAGAAAGAAAACTGCTCCTTAATTTTTTCCTACTCGTAAACTATTATCGTGAACTGATCAGTTGTCAGGGGCTGTAGAATACACCGACTGCACTTCTGTAGAGAATTAAGTCGCTCGCCACGCAACAGGTGTCCTTGATATGACACTAAACAATCTGATGGTGAGGTTCCAGTAATGCTTGAGCTTTGGGGAATGCGGAGTACCCCTTCATTGCCATCGCTCCTAGGTCCACTCTGGCCCGGAGTTGTAGCACCTGATAGGGTCCTATCTATGGGTCAAATAGATCTAAACTGCGTACTTATGCAAAACTGAATTGTTTGAAATAGAACTGTTTGACTAAACTGAATAACTTGAAATAGAAACGTTTTTGACTATTAAACTGTGTACTTATGCTAAACTGAATTATTTTAAAAAGAACTGTTTATTTGTATAAAAATGGATTTGGCATTAAATAACCTACAAAGGTTGATATGCCATAAAACCCAAACAAACAAACAAACAAACAAATATTAGCATAAAACGATTGATTATTTGATTGATTAAAAGACATATCAACCCGTCTAAAGTTATTTTATGCCTAGAGGTTAGGAAATGGCATTCATTTAAGTTCATATTTACATTTTTGTTATTGTTTTTTCATTTTTTTCACACGGTCCTATCTAATACGAATAATTTTAAAACAAATCTATTTAACTCATAGATTGAAACTCTAATAGATACTAACACTTCGGGTCAAAACAGACCCGAGAGAAGTTGCAATGAAGGTGTACTCAACATTCCTCGGATCACCAGAACTGGAGTCTCACCATCAGATCCAGTTTAGGACAGTTATTGTAAATTCTTATTGTCTCATATGTTGTTGAAAATACGTAAGATTTTATTGTCACTCTTGATATTATTTTTAATTTTTTGAATTTTTATTTATCTATCTATTTTTTTAGTGATGCTGACTACAGCTTATAAGGAGGACCATGCTTACTCGAGTTCGCGCTCACGAGGCAGCGATGGGTACGGCCATGACGACATCAACCACCATGATCGCAGCAGTCACATTCACAACGATCGTGACAGTAAGGAACATGAATATGGACATTCCTATGAAGACAGTGCCGCAACTACTGTCAGAGGTAACAAGCATTTTTAACTTCAATGTTTTCACTTTGATAACTGTTGCCGCTGTAAAGGTACTCATAAACGATAGTCATTTATTCGAGGGGCATATGGTAACGAATCCGACGTTCAACATTTGAAAATCGAACGTTATATCGTTCGTGTCATTCCATAAGTCTATTAGCGCAAAGTGAACTCAGTCTCCAAGATTTGAACTCGGATAGCCGAGGACGTTGGCCCTGTGGCGTGATGGCTATTGTGCTGGACTGCAACATCGTAGTTAGCGAGTTCGAACTCCTACTCACTTTCGTAGTAATACCCCGAGGAAAGAAATGAAGCCCCAGTTCTCTCCAGCTATGCGTTAAATAGTACCGCTACTGTCCTTCTACAAGGATGGCTTTGGCATTAAATAAAGCATGAAGGTTAATATGCCATTAAGCAAAGAAACCAACTGATCAAGTTAGCCTTCAGCTATCTTACGATGGCTGATGATCATTCGGACTTCCATGTTGTCTTCAATAATAATAGTCTGTCTCCTTTCTTTTTCTATAGCCCCTTGCTGTGAATTCGGAGACCTCTCTTACCAGTAATTTTTTTTTAAATCTAACCTTTGTGAACTTCATTGTATTTTTAATTAAGACGTCTTCTTACAATTTATCCGATGTACATCCTTGGGAGAAGTTTTCGGAACGCAAATGGAAAAATATTCACGCAGCAATCTTCACATGTGTGCCGTTCAGTGTCCAAAAAAAAACAACGAACTAGATTTTCAACAATTTTATAAACTCTCGAACCGTTTTGGTTTCATGATCGTAACTAACCAATCCGAGCTGTGGTCCCAGACTGACCTCTGGTTGAGTAACTTTCAATCATATTGAGTAACCCACGGTGTTTTTCCAAGTGTTCAACGGTTAGACTTATTCAAATATCAACTCTACATGTCAATAATAGACCTCACCAATCTATTATTTAACACTACGACGATAACGCTAAGCGCAACTCCATGTAGAAGTTGAAGATGATTGTCTTGATTGGCCTCTAGTACTCATTGCATTATTCAAAACGCATTTAGACAAAGTGAGCATTTAAACAATTTACATGTGTTTTCGACGTCATCTTATGTATTGCTTATACACGGACCGGTAACATGGTTCAAATCATTGCAATAACATTTGTACGATTCTACATCAGGCCTGGCATACTTACAAACTTAATTTTTTTAGTATTATTGCGGTTCAGGTAAATATGAAACTGTTATATAATTAAGGAATGATTTTTTTTATATTAATCATTTTTCGTTAATTATTTTCTATCATTCAGTTTGGTAAGGCTTTGAACTATTCGAGTCTCTTAGTCCAGGTGCATAGTCATTTGGTGCAGTTTACGTACGCGCCCAAAGGATATGACAATCACCATTTGTCATAATAAACCCCCTGACAAGAAATGGGGCTAGAGTGTGGATGACGTCATGCCCAGAAGAGATGGTCCTGAAAATTTAAGGATTTTCAAAAGATGTCAGTTGTGTATTCGACCGTTAAAAAATGCAGTTGGATTTTCTACCCTTGAGGCATGCGGTTGAGTTTTTGGGATCTCGACCGGTAGAGATGAATTGAAATCTTAAACATCACAAGATGCGCCGCGCGTTTGGGTTGGGTCAGCATAGTATGGTTAGCATAGCCCTTTAAGAGTTGTGTTTCGCTCCTCGTGTCGCCATGGACCGAAGCCAGAAATTAATAAACCCGTTCGTATCTGAAACAACAGAGTCCACCTGCATCAGAATATGTATTTGTATTACTGTTGTAATTAATATCATTATGGCTATACAACAAAACTTCTTTTTTTGAAAGTTGCTGTTGCCGTAACTACTAAGTTACCAATACTCTACTCTAATAAAAAAAGAAAAGAAAAAATATCAGTGTATTCTCTTATGTCTGCGGTTATTACGATTATACATAGGTGTATTGAAAGACAGACACCGTACAAAATCCTAGAGGGTAATAAAACCTGTTATCAGCTTATTGAATAGTCTGATAATCTGACTGGTTTCTATTATGGGGGAATGAGAACTTTTTACCTCTCTATATTAGTTATGGGTATTTGTATGAATAATTTTTTGCCGGAATTTATCAACTACATAAAATTAATGGTATTTTGACCTCTAGGCCTGGTGTTCCGTGGCAGCACAAAAATGAATTATGTATCGTATTCATCGTATTATTTCTTTATTTTATTAGCTGTGAGGACAAATGGCTGCGTGCCTTGTATTCAAAGGAATGTGTGATGCTTCGGATTGCTATGTTTGGTGAAGGTTTATTTTCTGTGAAGAGTAGTCGTAGCTCGTTTATGCTTTATTTTCCCAAGAAGCAAGCAGATTCCCGATTTCTTTCTGAATGCAAGATATTTCTCTTGGCACGTTAATACCAACTGACACCAAAGCAAAGAATTTCAGTTTTACTTTTATTATTGGTCCGTCGATAATTAGTCAAAATACGATTGATTTTTTCTCAAGTAAGAGAGAGAGAGAGAGAGAGAGAAAGAGATAGGCTGACGATTTGGTAGTTCTCTTGGCTCACTTCTGATTACAACAAGACTCTTTCATTTTGGAAGATCAAAACTTATGATTGTCCGAGTTGATGGTCAGGTACACTCTCCTTCACTCAAACTTACTATACTGATTGCCTACTGTCTGATGGTCGAATACCCTCTGACCTCAAATACGAGAGATATCCTCTTACTATCCGCCTCATTGGTATCTTACAGTACCACCAGACTTTTTTGGTTTTTCGTCACTTCGTAGGAATATCAAATCAAAATGAAATCTCTTTATATAATCCTTTGTTGTAATCACAACTTTCCAGTAACAAAGCGTTAATTCCATGAATAATATTTGAATTGACTTGATGAATGTCACTATACTGAACGAGAAATTAAATTTCCATGAAATTCATGAGCGAACTCAGTTATTCAATTATGTTAATTTGAATTATATGACTAGATCACAACGTCAGATCCATTGAAAAGTCAAGACATCATTCTACGACTGTACAATATACTTTGAATATCACATATTTTCCCTTTTCATGAATTAAGAATACTCCAGCAGTATGATCTCGCCAGAATCATAGTCTACCTTAATGGCCAGAATAGTTTTGGATTCCCAGTTATCCAATATCCAGATATTAGTTGGAATTCATATTGTATAAAGAATCTTTATTGATATGAACCTACATTCCTACAGGGGATATTTTCCTGGCTGATACTACTGTGGGTACTACTGCGGTACCCGCATTAACTGTATATTACTGCAGGTATCACAGAAGTAAAGTACATTTACAGAAATAACATAGAAGGAAATACAAAGTCATGTTTTTTGGGTCGATTTGTCCAATCGAAAACGAGGATTTCAAATGCCTTTTTTCTCGGCAAGAAAATCCTACATTTTTGGTGCGGCACAATCTCATTTTCTTTCCTATTTTAGACTAACTTAAACTAAGGAATGTTAGATGTGAAATGTTAAATGATAATAAAGGATAAACTTGTGAAAAGTGTTTAGTTTTAGTTAACTCACAAATGATTGGTATCAAATCCTGAGTCAATAAAGATTATATAATCCAATTCAGCATTAAATCAGGAAAGGATAAAATTCCAAACAGGTAAATCCAAATAGAAAATATGCAGATGTCGTATTAAATGGCTCACTTGAGTTAGGTTTTTAATAGTAATTAAAAGATTCATTTTTCCTCGAATGCAACGTTGATGTTAATTTATTTCAAACAGGATATTATTTATGGCTAATACCAATCCGACAAGGAAATATCTTTAAAGCCTTGATTTTGAATCTTCCAATGAGTTTCGAAGTCACTATGAATGGCTTTCGAGATTAGTATGCTAACCATCGCATTACAACCATATGTTTATCAGCAGAACGGGTTAGCCCACATTAACATTATATTATATTGTTTTTTTTCTTTAATTGTTTCACACGCCCACATGAACACACCTAAATGAGTTAATCATAAGATTAAAAAATGCACCCAACAACGGTTGTGAACACACAATATACATATGTATTTTTTATATGCATCTATTAAGATTCTTCGCAAAAAAATCCTGTCTTCTGAAGGTTCTTAGTTTACAACCTTTAGAATTTAACTTTATTCAATTGATTCGCCAGTTGAGTTATAATTTAGAATTAAAAATGCTTCTGAGCTAGGTTAAAATGAAACATCTGTTATTTATAGTACATGATAATGTCCGTTAATCTTGCAAGACCATGAATTCGGGCACAGACCTGGACAAGTTTGTATAAAAAATAATAGTTGGTCATTCAACAAGTCTCCTCTCTCTATGACTCTGATGTTGTCAACGGAAAAGGTAAAGACTATATACAATTTCACCAGTGTCATCGTAGGAGTTGCGAAAAAGGTTAAAGATAACGTCGGATAAACTCAAAGACTGCAACTCTCGGTTTTACATTCAAAGCTCTTTCCCCAGGCTAGTTGCCCACTTACATCTGCTCCTACTATTTTATCAATAATTTGAGATGGATTAATGCCTTTCGCAAGAGCATTAATGTGAAGTGAAACACAAACAAACTAAAATTCAGATTCGGCTTACCAATTCTATATTCCATTCCGATAGCCATCACGCCATACGTAACCTCCGTCAGTAATATATAAAATTCATAAAACTATATGGGAGGGGGGGGTCTTCGTGGCGTAATGGCTACAAAACAGGACTGCAGCTTAGAAGTAAACGAGTTCGAACTCCAGTTGCGCTATTACGCTCACTTTTTGACTAATACCATTGGAAAAGGTATGAAACCCATAATCTGCCCCAGCTATTGGTTAACTCTGTTCTTTTTTTCAATAAGGACGGGTTTGGCATTAAATAACACACGAAGGTTGATATGCCATTAAACAAAGAAACCCAATCATATGTGAGTAATCGCCAGTCAAATATGTTTTATAATTTAATGAATCTTCCACTTCTAAAACCTTTCTCCGCTAAATATGAGCGTTCCTGATCATGATATCTGACAGTTTTCTTACCAATTAACTGATCAAACTTTTCGGTTGATTGGCATTCAGTTGTACCACATAACTATTCCTTATCTCATCCCATATAACCTCATTAAGACCTGCTTCCCAAGAGGAAAAGAAAAGAAATTAAGTTATTGTAACACTGTGAGCGAATGATATAGGAAATCGAAAAGAAAAATAACCAAAAAAAAAAAAGCCTGCAGCCCAAAGAAAGACTACTTGATAAGGTTCAACATCTCGTCCGGTAGGCTAGTTATAACAAGATATGCTTGATCTAGAACCCCTGGACTGAAAACAGCACTTAATTAAAACTTGCCGAGTTTTATAAGTTTTCAATTCATAATTTTCTTTCTCCCAAACCGGTTGTCTTATCAAGGTTAAAAAGCCCTATGCGCCCGACTATTTATTCATTGCTGGAAGAAAAAGAATTGGATTCATACCTTTTACAAAGGTATTTATTTGCGCTATGTGAAATGCAAACATTTGGAAATATCAATATAACATGTTTTCTGCTTACTTTGATATTCATACTCTCGAACTACTGTTTAACCACTTTCAATGCAGAGCAGCAATCTCTGAAACTAATAATCGAAAAGGTACGTGTCATTTTTATCCCAAATTTACTTACGCTAAAGAAAATTCACAATACCTTGATATTTCTTGAAGAAGATACAATTTTTCTGTATTATACCACGTTTTCAAACTCGTATAGAACTGCCCGTACATTTTAATTTTTATCATCATAAAAAAATAGCATTTTTATCTTTACACACTTGTTGAGGTTTGTTTTTGTGGTAATTATTCATTGAAGAATTATGCGAGTTGAAAGATGCGTAATAGAAATCGCGTGAAGAAGAAACTACTAAAAGGTAGATAACAATTAGGTAAAAAAAAATATCTAATTACAATAATATATTGTAATTAGATATATTTTTTTACCTAATTGTTATCTACCTTTTAGTTGTTTTTTCTTCGCCCGATTTCTGTAATGCATCTTTCAACTCGCATACTGAAAGGGAATTCGTATAGAAGTTTACAATATATCAAATGAATGGAAGATAGGCTGTATTTTAGTTATGCTCGAGCAACACTAATTGGCCTAAGACCTGCCAATTATAAGATACTAGTTTTGAGGTGAGGATGACTATTATCTCTCTCTTGGCTGCTTTAAAACTGAATGAAAAGTTATTCTTTTCATACCCTTATATATGCAGCGGTCCGACATAGTAAACATCAGTAAACAACAACAAAATTAGCGCCAACACCTACAAGTTTTACGTTTCATTTTTTAATTCATGCCGGGCTGTCGGGAGACAATGAATAATTGTCTCCCTTGGATATTGAGGGTATATGTATTGAGCACCTCATGAGTACATGAGTTTTCCAGAATCTATCTTGTTCTCTTTCGTCTCTGTTCTTTGAACAGTAAAGAGTTCTTTGTTATCAATTCATTGAACTGTGAAGACGTGCTCTCATTAGCCTCTATTATTTAAACAATATAGATGTATCTCCTGCTTGATAATTATTGCAGCACAGCTAGCATGGCTTCACCGTATGCTTTGTAGGCCATCAAACTCAAATAAGCCTTTTACCGTTTTGTACCCCTTTCATATACTGCACGTTCATTGAAAAAATACGTACATATTTTATCTCTTGTCAATACTCCTTTATGTTTTTAATGTATGTATTAAATGTTTCTATAGGTTAAAATGAATTTATATAGTCTTTCTTTCCGTTTATTCAGTGTTTGGGCTATTAAAGATCTTATCTAAATGAAACTTGGTTATTTCTGTATTAGATCTACAAACTATACAAATTCCATTGTTTTATTTCTAGTAGAAAATGTATAAAGTTTTACATAACTTAATTTTGAACCGTAAAAGTTGAATTTGAGTCGGTACATACTTTTGTGACTACCATTGCTTAATAATGACTAGGAGTTCAACTAAATGTAATTTCATCTTTCATTGCAAAATTATTTGTGAATTAATGTTTGATTATTTTTGCATTTCATTCCTTGATGATTAAATGTTTAAAAGATGTTTCTCTTCTTATTTCCACAGCCATGTTCCAAACGACCATGTTGGTAGGAACGTCTCTTATGTTGTATTGGATATAAAACACCACCCTTTTTATGGGTTTTGCATGACATTTTTTAAAAAAAACGATGGCCGTCTTCCAGAAGTAGAAAGATTCGTTTGAAACACAAAGCTTTAATTCTAAGAACTTTTCGAAAATTCGTTTAAATTAATAACTACAAAAATTTATCGTAGTAATGCTTCAATTAATACGAACTGTATTTTCTGTTTAAGTCTATGTGTTTAGATCATTGTAATATGACGCTTATCATTTTGTAGCTGAAACAAATAAAATTTTAATAAAATGAATGAAATATTAATTTTGAAACACCAACTTTGTTTCTTGTTTATATTATTTTCCGTTGTGTGAATTTACAGTATCAAGATATGGTCTACTTCGTTGCTGAAGTAGTTGCATTTATCCAGTTTAGTTTAGTTATTAATACTGTGAGATTGCTCAACCGGTAAATGAATACTGTTACGAATCGTTCCCACCGCTAAGCCTACTTTCAAAGCTACACTGCTTAGTGACTTTCTAAGCCAGGCGCTGACTATAGCAGCGGCCGAAATTCGTAACTAAAATCTGACAAAATTAAGAGCAATGATGAGTAATAACAATAACAATAACACAGAGACCCGATAAATAAAGCTTAAGAACAGGAAGAGAAGAAACTTCCATATTTTTAATTCAAGAAGTAGGTGAACCCTGTCCGATGGTTTAAAAGGATGTATGCAGGAATTCGAGAGTTAATCAAACACAGGAACCCCATTGACACACGGGTAAGGGATACAAAAGAAAACATGGTACAAGAAACAAAAAGATAGAATTAACTCAACAAAGTACAGTGATACACGACAGAAGAAGGACACTTCCACGAATCTTAAACTCTCTCTTCTGTGTCTCGCCTCAGTGACTTGCTCCTTCGTACCCTCCCCAAATCGCGTCCTTTTTACGGTGTTTTCCAGTGAACCGATGACTTTCAGAAAGAAAGTCGATGTCACTCAACTGGCTTTCTCCTTCCTCCAGTACAGCAGTTATCGTCAATGTGAGAAAAGGGAAACGGAAGAAATAACGTTCATAACATTATCCATGCAGGATATGAAATGTAACAATAATGAAAAAAATGAACAAAGTATCTAGTTCTTGTTATTTACAAAGCTTTGCTTTATCTGGTACACAGGGTTGCTATCAATAAGAAGACACCCATCATAGACCTAAACTGCTTAACTTCGGTGATTTAGAAGGAGAAAGTTCTTTTCACTTATTTTTGCTGATGTAAAGAAAAGTAATGTGTATGCTGAGTTGCTATTTACTAAGCTTAAATTAGGTTAGCACAAGGCCAGATGTATGAAGCTCTCATTGAGAATCGAACTCAGTGGTCTGCTAGCGTATTTCAATAACCATTATACTATTCGAGGTGCCCTTGCCAAAATGCAGACTAATCCAAAACCCATCACGTCAAAGAACTTAAACGGGATTTTTTACCTTATACATTTTAGTGGATGACATGACAGAACAAAAATCCTTTTAAAAAGACAAAATCAGCCATTCATCCCTCTTATGCCTCGTATATGAACTGGAAAAATAACACCTTGACCCCCTTGAGAGACGATTGATTAATTTTAACCACATGTCAACCCATCTAAGGTTATTTTGTGCCTAAAAGTTAAGGAATCGCGGTCGTTGTAAGCTCATATTAACATTTTTATGTAGTTGTTTCCTGAGAGTCTTTTTTTTTTCTTTATTTGGCACACGATCCTAATGAATACGAATGATTTCTTTAACAGATCTATTTGGTCCATAGAAAGAACCCTAACAGGTACTGCCTCTCTGGATCAAAGTGGACCTAGCAGTAATGGCAATAATGGTGTACTCCACACTCTCCAGATCTCCAGAACTGGAGCCTCACCATTAGATGCAGTTTAGTAACATACCCAGGAAATCCCTTTTGGAGAGATATTACCTCTCTGTAGGGGATATAACCAGCATATTCTAAGCCTTGTTGAAATACGCTAGCAGACCATTGATAGTGAGTTCGATCCTCAATGAGAGCTTCATACATCTGGCTTTGTGCCAACCTAATTTAAGCTTAGTAAATAGCAACTCAGCATACACATTACTTTTCTGTACATCATCAAAAATAAGAGAGAGGAGACAAGTTGTTGTATAAGTTACGGTGCTTTACGAATGCTGATTTTCAAGGCAAATAAATTCTTCTCATTTGGAAGATTAGTAACCCTAAATCTACGCCGCCAACATTTGGCTTTGTGACGAACTGAGCTAGACTTAGTATTGAATAACAAGAATTGCTGTAAACAATCGGTACGTACCGAATTCTATTTTGCTTATTTTACACTGTGCAGTTTAAGAGGTCACTTTTATTGAACAGTTGATATTATTCAATTCTTATCTGGCTAATGTATCATCTGTAACGCTAAACGCAAACAGCATTGAAAATGCTTTTTTGCTCAACTCTAAATTGCTATATTATATCAATGGAATACAATATCAACAAAAAATATAGTTTCAAATTATCTTTTTAGCTGATGTGGCATTAAAAAATCAACGTGCTGACACATATCCCATCATATCACATGTATGAACTGTTGACGGTAAAATTGTTTGGGGATTTGTTGTGCTTACAGAAAACTTATGAAATCGTTCATGAAATCTACAAACCTTTGAAATTAACATTCAAATTTTGATGAATAAATATTATTTTGTTCAAGTATCCAGAGTATGAAACAAAACTGAATCTGATGGTGAAGCGCTAGTCCTGGAGGTTTGGGGAATGTGGAATACTCCTTCACTGTCATAACTCAGGTCAACTCTAATCATGACTGGTGGAAACTATTAGGGTCCCATCTATGGGTCAAATAGAACTGTTTAATCATTTACTAAGGAATATAATTATTAGTTATTTAAAGCCATACTGCTCTGAGTAAATTATTTATATTACATTCGAATACTTCATAAATAGAATCGCTACTGTTAGATAGCAATACTTTAGGATATTCAATAGTGTTACAAAAAATGAGCTCTAATAACTTGTTTAAAAATAAAGTTATTTACAAACTATTCGCTTACAAATCATATATATGTATAAACAGGATTTGGTATTAGATAACCTACAAGGGTTATAATGCCATAAAAACACAAACTAACAAACAAACTATTATTTTGTTAAGCATTAAACCTGTTAAGTTCCATTTGCCAAGACTATTGAGTTACTCAGATATTTGTATTGTAAATGATAGCGGTCATTTCAAAATGAAATTATATCAAATTTTCTTGAACACTCTGTATTATCATCTCTGCTCGGTCGGCTGGAGCTGTAAAATACATCGATTGCACCTCTGCAAAAGAATAAGACTCTCTTCCAATGAGGCCACCTGGGTGGCATTCCGTAGTGCTTGAGAACATGATCCTGGTGGCTAAACAGTTCGTGACCCGGCAACAAAATGTTCATGTGACTAACAACACCCCACTAAAGCCCTTACTGGACTAGATATGAAGTTAGAGAAGCCAATTCCGATGAATCGGCTGATCATGTCAAGACCTCGCACCGATATGATTGTCCCGGTCCTAATCTTCAACTTGCTCTCGTGACAAAGAAGTACTCAACTCTTCTTTATCTTAAAAGTGCTAGAAGGCGATGCCTGAGGGTCAGTTACGTTGAGATATCAATACTTGAAACCATTAAACTTGTGTGCAAAAAAATGGTTGATATCAAATAGAATTATTAGTTTTTTTTATCCCTTAGACAATTGTCATCGTTTTCGCTGTTATATTCCCAACGTTTCGGGCGATACGTCCTTCAGCCTTCTTCAGGTGTTTCATGGTGAAGGACGCATCAGTTGAAATGTTATGAAAATAATAATGAAGTTGAAAACAAGTCTGAATACTCTAAGCGATAAAAATTATCAAGCTTCAGCACAGAAATTTAGACAAATAATTATTAATGTTAAACAGAAATACTCGAAACCATTTGTGTGCAAACAAATAAGCTTTTACACGTTTAAAAATAAATTTACCTACAAATTATTCCCTTAAAAATCATATATATATATATATATATATATATATATATATATATATATATATATATATATATATATATATGCGTGGTGCATTCAATAGGTTTCCAGACTTTTTTTTGTACAGGCATTTAAGATTGTCGTAGACTCTTAAAATTCAGTATTTTATTGCTATACATCTTATGAGATGACTGACCAATTTTTATGATTTCAGCTTCAAATGAACAGCTACAGCAGCAATTGGAATATACTCTACTAAAGCCTGATTGTCACAGCTGGTGAATTTCAAAAATGCAATCTAGACGTGAGGACACTTAAGAAGAACGATATGCAATAAAATTCTGTTTTAAACTTGGAAAAAAACGCCACAGAAACGTATGGAATGCTTCAGACTGCTTTTCGACCATCTTGCATGAATCGAGCATCACATTTTGAGTGGCATAAAAGATTCAAGGAAGCCAGGGAGTCTGTGAGGGATGATGAGAGGTGTGGGAGGAGTAAGGAAGTCAATACACCAGAGTTGATTGGCCAAAGGGTTAGGGTTAGGGTTACTATGTTGAGGTTTTAAGGGAGTTCAGAAAGAGATTCCTAGGGAAGAGGCCAGCACTCTTCAAATTGGGTCAGTGGCATTTCCGCCAGGACAATGCACCAGTGCACAACTCCGTCCTTGTCACAGACTATTTGACTAAGATGGGCATCAAGACAGTTCCTCACCCTCCCAATAGTTCAGACCTTGCTCCCTGTGACTTTTGGTTATTCCCTAAGCTCAGAGGCTGTCGTTATGAGACAACTGAGGAGATGAAAGAGGCTGTGACGAAGGTCATTGACACGCTCACACAAGAGGACTTCCATGAGGTCTTCCAGAAGTTGTTGGAACGGTACAACAAGTGCATTGCAGCCGGAGGATATTACTTCGAAAAGGAGTAGAGTTTCATCTGTGTACTATCAATAAAAGTGCCCATACGAAAAAAGTCTGCAAACTTATTTAATGATCCTCCTCCCATATATATATATATATATATATATCAGTGGGGACTCTAGCCTATTTTTGCTATCCGTGCCCCACCCCCGCCCTCTGTCAACTTCAGTTCCCAACCCGTTGTCCGTGGACCCAAAGTAAGTCATCATAGTTGCTATTGCGTGATTCTCCATTGTATAGCACAGATTGACAAACGTACCTTGCATGGTGTTTTTTTGTAAACAATCAAGATACTATATAATTTGTAGTCTTGTTAATACAGTAGATAAGATAATTTTTTTCCTTTCAAAAGTATATTAGAAAAGAGAAGATGTTCATTAATATGACGAGAAAAATATGTTTATTAGAATAAAGAAACTGATGACAATATACACAGACACAGCTAGTAGTTTTAATTTCGCTTAAAATAAAGATTATTTGTTGAAAATGTACTCAAATAAACAAATTTTTAGTTACAGAATGTAATATATGCAACATTCATTAAAGAAATAGAGATCTGTTAGTGAAAAAACGAATTAAAACACGCCGTTTAACCAACATTTACCATAGCGATGATGATGACGTCGGCGACGGCTATAATCTGCTATCCCCTCCTCTCTCTCTCTCTCTCTCTCTCTCGGTCCCTCTCCCTCCTCCTAAGACAGCTGTCAGCAGTCACAACGTGCTAATATTTTTGAGCACAGTGTTTAGAGTTGCTCTTGCTATTGGCTACAGCCAAAAGCGGATTTCTCTAACATTACTGTTATTATAAGGGTCTAGTGCTGGGCACGGGTAGCGCGTGTTCAACATTATAGCCGATTTTATGGGATGTTCAATGAATCTGACGGTGGCCAGACAAAGACCATCCGTTCAAAACAGCATCGTTGTATTATTCCCAGATATATTTATGAACTTTTGGCTACTTAGTTATCGAAACTTGAATAGATACGCAATTTAATTGAGATCAGACTAAGTATGTTTGCTTGAAATTAATGGATGATTTTTAATCCATTTTGAATAACATTGACCGAGTTATTGGTCGTGCCGGGCACGAGTAGCACTAGTCCCGTCTCCGCCCCTGATATATATATATATATATATATATATATATATATATATATATATATATATATAAGATTTGCCATTAAATAAACCACAAGGGTTGATATAAATTCAACCAAAAAATCAAATAACTAAACCCATTATCATCTGACAGGCTGGGTGTATAAAACATAAAAATTAATTCTTCTTTCCTTTCGTAACGAAAATAAAATAAAGAGATAATTGTTCTTTCCTGTTGTTAATATAAAGAATAGTATAAATGTGTAAGATCAACTTTTTAATCAACGAGGTAAGCATTTATAAATTAGGAATAAAAACAAATACCGTATTTGACGGCATATAAGGTGTACTTTTTTTAACTAGAATATCTTAAAATTCCCCCTGCATTTTATATGCCATATGTTGGTTTAAAATTCGCGATAGTCGGCCGAAATTAGCCATCTAGCAACTCCTATTAGCTTAGACTTTAGAGTAACTTTCATATATCTATTATCATTATTTAAAAGGCTGTTATGCAGATTAAAAGTGTTATTATTGATAATATTCATTATATCAATTTCATCACGTTTAATATTAGTACTTTGTTTCATTGAAAGTTTTTCTTGCCCCGTCGGCTGGGGCTGGGGCTGTAGAATACACCGACAGCACCTCTGCAGAGGGGTAACCCCCCCCCAACAAGAGTCCTTGATATGACACTAAGCAATCTGATGGTGAGGTTCCAGTAATACTAGAGTATTTGGGGAATGCGGAGTACCTCTTCATTGCCATCGCTCCCAGGTCCACTCTGGCCCGGAATGGTAGAACCTGATGGGGCCCTATCTATGGGTTAAATAGAACTAACTGCATACTTATACTAAACTGATTTGTTTGAATTAGAACTGTTTCACTAAACTGAATAGCTTGAAATAGAAATGTTTTTGACAATTAAACCTTACTTACATTTAAACTGCGAGCTTATGCTAAACTGAATTGTTTGAAATGGAACTGTTTTTAACATTGAAGCTGTACTTACACTAAACTGAATTGTTTAATATAGAACTCTTCTGACATTTAACTGTGTGTAAATAAAATTTGAACTTATACTAAACTGAATTAGCTGAATTAGAACTGCTTGACTAAACTGAATACCTTGAAATAGAATTCTTTTCACAGTTAAACTATACTAACATTTAAACTGCGTACTTATGCTCAACTGAATTGTTTGAAAGAGAACTATTTTCATAAAAATGGATTTGGCGTTAAATAACCTACAAAAGTTGATATGCCATAAAACCCAAACAACCCATTAACCTAAAATAATTTTCTTGATTTGCCCTGCTAAAATTGAGGCTTGTATTTTCACCCGTGCGTCTTATATGCCGTCAAATACGGGATATCTTTTCTTTGTTTTTTAATGGCATATCAACCTTAGTGGGTTATTTAATGCCAAAGCCACCCTTGTAGAAGGACAGTGGTAGTATTATTTAACCCGCAGTTGGGAGATAAAGGAGTTAATACTTTTATCGAGGATATTAGTCCGAAAGTGAACATGATAGCAAGATTGGAGTTCGAACTCGTTCAGCACGTTAGCAACTACATCACAGTGACCCAACAAAAACAAATGCGAGAAAGCATGCAAAAATAAAAAGAGCACACCAATTTAGCAATACGCGAATATTCGTCACAATATGCTTCTTTCTGATAGAATGTTCACAACAAATCAATTTAAACATCTGTAACGGTCTCTAAGTCAAACGTCGCATCATATCCAAAAATGGAAAAATAACTTTTCCCTATCGTGTAGACAATATCTAGTGGGTCTGAATATCCCCTTCCAATTCAGTAACTGCCAAGTAGTCGAAGAAGATAGATCTTAGATACTCCAGCCTCTGAACCAAAAATATCATTCCCGAATGTCATGAAGATAACCAAGTTTTATCCACAAAGGAATACTGAACTGACCCGCGAGTAAATAATTAAACAGAATTTTGAAAACATTTACATGCACTGTACACTGTGTAGCATATCCAGATATGAATATGTGAAACGTACATAGAATGTTCATAACATATATACATAGAACATAGGAATCCCGAAACACGAAAAACACTTACGACTTCTTAGTTCAGGTACGAAACTTTTTATTACCTTTGAGTTTAAAGGTTCTCCGACATAAGGAGAGAGATACACATTCTTTCTATTCTGGCTTTTCCATCTGCCCCCCCCCCATCTCGTGCGACGCCCGTAGCGCGCAAATTCGTCTGGTCTCTGTGACCCCCGAAAGTCGACCCTTCTCGTTCGGTGTCTAGTTCTCAACTCAACTGACTTTTTCAAAATCTCCCAAAATCCTCCCCGCGCGCTTCCGGTGCGTGACGTCATTCGCACTCCCGAGCCCCGTTTCCCATCTGGGCTATTGTGACATCTCTGAGTGACACGTCCGCTCCGCGCATGCGCGCATGAACACCTGCGCTCATGTTGCACCTAACTAACCCATGTGCTGAGCCGAAAGGTTCTCACCCTAACTAAACCCAAAGGCAAGATATATAAAACGAAATCCCTCGGCTATTATATTACAACTGTACCAAAGTTAATACTCACACAAAAACGTTTTGTCAGTCATTGCTTTTTACCAAAATGATATTGAAAAAGATAAAGTTTGTTCAATTCGATCTCCTGTTATTTGTTTTTCTTTTTGGTTGTCTTATTTATAGTTCATTTCAACATTAAAATTTATCCCATTAGCCAGAAGACTCTTCTGCTACAATATTAAGCTACATTTTGTTCCCAACTCATGTATAATTTGCTAAATTTACGTTAAATTGACGTTATAGAGGGTACAGTTAATTCAAGTGAAGACCTTTGCACAGCTAAGCCATAATGATAATATCAAAATATCTAGATATCATAATGATATGTCAGTGTCAATGCGAATGTAGGAGTTTGCGTTTCAACCGGTATAGTTTTTAGATTGAACTTTACCTCCCGCACCGGTCGCTTCCGGGTGGAAGGTGCGAGAGGAACTTCCGGCCTGAACACCGGCTGGCGCGAATTCGGTCTTTTTCAAATTGACGTTTTTCTTTGTGGGTCACTAGGAAGGCAAAAAGAGGCAAGCACGTGGATTCTCTTGATTGATTCGATTTAAATCATCACTTTCGTGGTGTGTTTCCTTTTTTGGAACATTTATGAGTGCATTTGTCTTGTTTCAGTTTTCACATTGAGGAATGTATGCTTGCTTTACGCTGAACACGTGCACAAATAAAGATATACATCTTCATCAGTTCGTGACTCGTGTCTTTGATTTTTGGCCCCAGTTGATGCTGTTACAGTCAATGTTTAAAAAGCGATTATGAATCAATATTTTCTACCAGAAATTTTGGGCAAAATACAAAATTGTACCAATGCAGCACCTTTTATACTAACCAGAAATGCATGTTCTATAAAATTTTCTTGTTTCATTAACTGAAAATTCATCCCGAGGATAAGATTCAGATTATAGAGGACAACTTGTACGTAGTTCAATGATCACAGGGATTAAGTGATTTAATGGCATGTCAACCCGTCTAGGTTTAATCTATACCTAGAAGTTAGAGAATCGTGTTCATACTCATATTTTCTATAGTTTATTAAGTTTTTCTTGTTTTGCTTACGGTCCACTCGAATACAAATACTTTTCAAACAAATCTATTTTACCCATAAATGGTAACCTAACAGATACTACCACTTCAAGTTAGAGTGGATTTGAGAGTTATGGCAATGAAGAGGTACTCCACATATCTCCTGGATTGGAACCTCACCATCAAATTTAAATCAAGTTTAGTGTCATGCCCAGGATACAGGGATTATATAAAAAAAAAAATCAACAACAAAAAACTCGCGGACCAATTTATAACAAAGGCGTTCTATATGATCGACCATCGCTTTTATCGAAGCAATCTTGTCTACAACCAGAATCTGGCTGACACGTGAATTCGCCTCTCGAAATCGTAGTGGAAGAGAAAGAGGCAAAATCGAAACTTTCATACAGTTTCGTTCAATTTGTCAAATTTGTTCGATTTCTCTCCTGCCGTTTGTCTTTGCATTAAAACACTTGCTGCAAAAAATAAGTGTGCACTCTATTCTACATAATATTATCCTCTCTGATATTTCCAACGCGTGCAGCGTTATCATCTACAACTTTTAAATAATAGAGTGTCTGAATTTTTTATTTGACATGTAGTGTAGAATTCGAATAACCGTTAAAACAACGGGATTCAACTCAGTTTAATTGACAGATACTGACTTTTAAGGGCGGTTGGAAAATTGGCTGTCATTGCAGAATTGTAAAGTCAGCTGACTAAAATCCAAGAAGTTAGAGTTCAACTTAAGTAAGTTAGCCGAGACCAGTCAAATTGATAATATGTAAGTTTCCTTTTGTGGTTAATATGGTCCAGGCGTTGCCGACCCACTTATGAATAGAACTATATGAGTTACACGAAGAAAGGAGATTTCGTATTTGTTATTCATACCAGCGAAGAGAATAGAATACGCAATAAAAAAGATGAAACAGTGACGAGAAGAAAACCGACCCAGGCCAAAGAAAAACAAGATGGCAATCCAACGAGAAGACGTCTATATAACATAAAAAACAAAGCAGAGATAAATGAGACGACCAAGAAAGTCAGAATGTATAAAACAGTAACAAAGTAACATTTAGTTTAGCGGAGCATTGTTAGTGAGTTCAGTTCTCACTGGGTGCCCCATACTTCTTGCTTTGTACTCAAAACCGCCACAGACACAACCTTTTTGTCTCAGAGGAATATTTCTTTAGCTCAGGTATGTGACTCTCTACTTTCTTCCCTTTCAGTATCTCTTCTCTTGTTCACCAGTGAGGATTTTTAAAAAAAGAAATAAAAAAATTAGATAAATAGATTCAAAGGTAACACTTTCCCAGGAGGCCTCTGAGAAGAAGCGAAATTGCCGCATGCCTAAAAAGAGGGACCTCCTGGCACTAAGAGAAATTCTTTCTCAGTAAGCATTCACCACTGCTATTAAACAGACATTTTTCTTTCGGCTGTTAGCAAGGTAGCATATGTGCTCGCCAAGTCCCAGGCTCAATGGCAGTTTGTGTCTCCTGTTAGTAGCCGCCTCTACTAAACATACCTCGCTGAAAACACCCAATGGACAAACGATCAACTTCAAACTTGTAACTCACCGAAAATGACTAATATATTTCAACACCTTGTCTGAGAGACGCGAATATTTCTTCTGGTTCAAGGTAACGTTCACATCACAGAACAGTCATTAAACCCTTTAATAAAGTTTGAGTTTAAAGGTATCCTTGTCTCTTTCCTTCCATCCTTAATTCTCTGGCAGCTTCCCGCAGACAAAAGAAGAAAACTAATGAATGGGAGAAGAAACTCAGCATCATCCTAACAGAATCTAACAATTAATCAACCACCGCCTACGATCACGAATAAAACAAAACCTTCTTGTTCCCCATACACTTATCAAGCATAGATGGTGATGGTATGAGAAATCTTGCTCAATTCAAAAAATAGACTAGGCTTTATCTCTGCCTATTCCTTGAAATCTAGCAGTAACTGTCAGGACAAGCGAAGGGAGGAAAAATGTGTAAAAAATAAAAGAAATAAAAAACAGGATGGGAAAGCTAACTTTTGTTACCTGAAAGAGAAGCGTGTCTATATTTCTTAAAAACAAAACAACCAGTTCCCACAAGGTAATTTATTTCAAGAGAAATAAACTTTACAAAATCCGGCTTATCATAATTTTCCCTATGCTTGTCGAAAACATTGAATAAGGTAACAAAAATAACATACATTCAAGTAACGACAATATTATAACCAGTAAAAGAAGGGCAAACAGAAATACAACGACTGACTAGCTCGAAGCCATGCCGTCAACCACCTACTGTCAGTTTAACTTTAGTTAATGATGAAATGCCATTCTTTGGTATTTTATGACAAAGTTCATTTTGAAGCCAATTTTAAGGGTTTATTCTCCTTCTTTTGTAGAATCAACCTGGACAACCATGTTCTTCTATTTTCCTGTGTAGACTTGTTGAAAACGAAGTTTACTATTTCTTTAAGTGAACTTCAAGTAGACCACCACTTTCTCCTCTTAGATGAATATGTTTGTATTTCAACTCGAATTTTCTTCTGTTGAGCCTACGGAGGCTTTTACCACATTTTCTGACCCTGCCAACATCTTCCTTTGTCGGCAAAAGCCCAATAATACTGCCTCCAAACCTTAAACTCAACTTTCCTTAGAAGAGGACAGCACACCAAAACATCAAATAGCCTGTAGTAGGCTGATTGTTTCAACAAGTAATCATAAAAACCCTGTAAGAAAAAGAAGCTAAGCCTAAGACTTATGGGCCTATTTTGCTTAAGCCGCCTTGCTTTAAAAAAACTGCCCAAAATCGAATAAACAAGAACTCGCCAAACAAAAGGAGTGAGTCAGATAGAGGTTTCTGTTCGTGCTGAAAAGAAAAAGAGAGCAGACCCTTGTGGGTCTCACTTAAATAACAGTAGGGGATGGGGGTAACGGCACAACTTCAAAACAGCCAATCAGATTCGAGCAGACATTAACTGCCGAATTTACAAATTTCATAATAGAGAAAAAAATTGTTTTTACAGAAACAGAAAAACAGATTCATGGGAATCACTACCATTCAAAGTTTTTATCTTTTTTGTGCATTCATCAGGTTGATCTTTTGAGGTGAGAGGAAGCTAATACGTCTGAAACTGAATTTTCATCGGGGGTAATAACTGTTTGATGAGAATGAGTGATCAATAACTCCAAAGGATATAAATGTTTTATCGAATGTTCCTGCACCTTCCCATCAGTTTTCCTGATTCTAGCTGATCTAACAAGGTCGTCATTACCTAGAGTAACCACTAATACCCTCCTTAAGACCAATAAAGTCGAGACTTCATAGTATTCTAAACTACAACTATGTCACCTACTTTAATCACATTATTACAATCTACCTGAAAGATATCCTTAAACTGCTCTCTAAGGTTCAACAAGTATTCCTTAAACTATAAGTAATGGAATTCTTTCAAATAGAGGTCCCTGAACTCCAAACGCTCCAACAGAGCTTCTCTGCAAGGAGGTGTCAAGTTATGAATCTTTTCTGGATCTCTAAAGAAAAGTTCCGTTTTGAAGTGAAGGTAGAGAAAGACATTCGGCGTAATAATGTCCAACCCAGCAACTTCTGAACACCGATAGGTAAGCGGTCTAGAATTAATAGCATTCTGAACATCGGACAACAGAGTCAAAAATTCAAAATACTCCACGTATTTCCTATCCACTCGCTTAAACAAACAACACTTAACTGATTTTATAAGTCTCTCCCAGACGCTCCCAAACCAAGCCGAATACAAAGAAATGGTAAGATGTTTTATGTTAAAAGTACTAAACTTTCCCACAAACTCATCGGATACAAAAACTTGTTTCACTAGGTTGCAAACAGCAACAAAAGTACGTGCGTTTTCTGAATAAGTGTGCGAAGGTACTCTATTCAGATTGAAGAACCGCAGCAAAGCAAGTATCACTGAATGAGTGGACATGTCTTTGACCAAATCTAGATGAATGGCTCTTATATTGAGGCACGTGAACAACAAAAATATATATCTTTTTTCTTTCTCCTTCTACCTGTATCCAGAAATGGCCAGTAAAATCAATTCCCGTATGCAGGAAAGGTCTCACAAAATTTGCTCTATGTTTGGATAAATTGGTTACCTTGAAGGAAATGGCATTATACTTTCCGCACCAGTTACACGAACATATGACTACCTTAATACTTAGTCTGGCTTTCTGAACCCAAAACCGGACAATCACAGCTTACAAAGACTTGCTGCGATACCTAAATGCTTACATTTTACATGGCAGTCCATGATGACTAGCTTTGTAATACGATAAAATCTGGGCAGTAATATAGGCAATAAAACATCCTGAGAGTGAAATTCAGATTTACCTATTCTACCTCTAGGGTGAATATGCCCTTCCACACACCCCCAAAAAAGGTTAAGGCTTGCAACCTTGAAAGGAACTTCGCTACTGGATGAGGTTCAACTGAAACAACTTTTCCCTAGTTTAGCACAATGACTGCTCTACTTTCAATAACTGTAACTTGGCAGCTAAACTCATATCTGAAGAAACTTTCTTCAAACTAAATACAAATCGGAAAACATGTTACTGTTCGCAGCATTTCCAATTCAACCATAGCCGAGCTTGCAAAACCAACCGGAGAAATCACCACTGCATTGTTTAAAACTAACATGCGACTGTCTGGACTCAGACAGCCCAGCTCACTGGAAGGCCATTGTAGGGCTTCACTAGCCAACCAGGAAGGATCATGAAGCCAACATAAGAAATGTGCCTTAAACTTATCACGAGACACAGCTCTTGTAACCAAATCCGCAGGATTATCATTTGTATTCACAGAATTGAATTTAACATGAATACTTTCTTTACTTAACTCAGCAATCTCTTTGTGGATATCCTCTAGTAAAGCAAAACGGTTGCATCTAAATTTCAATTAAAGATCCCACATATCTGTTAACAAATTCACTCCGGGATACACCCAATCATTGAGAGACGGTCTGCCTCCCGTTCTCAGAGAACAATTAAATACTGGCTTAATCTTGGTGGTACCAACAGGATCCTTCCTTATGACAAGCCTATGGGGGACCCATATGTATTTATTAAAATCATCAGGGGATACATCTATACTCTCGATAATGCCTTCAGATTCCTGATCTGAAACACGTTACAGTAGTCATCATATAAATTCTGCCTCTCAAGTTTAATCACAACACGATCTAAAACATTTACCACCACTGGTGGTTAGTAGGGACTTCTACCAACTTATCTTCATTCCAAGGAAGATAACAAAGTAACATCTCTCCCTAAAGGTTATTGAGCTACGGAAAGAATCTATCTTATCGCAGTCATAATCATTGACCGAGTTTTCCTTAATCCCGATAGTCTCTAAACTAAAACTCTTTTCTACAATCCTTTCCACAGAGGACTCTGCGAAGCTGTCTAAGGGGTCTAGATACTTAGACTTAGGCTCCAACATAAAATATATATGGGTAACTGGCCAATCAGAATACTGAGTGATAACCCGAGAATAATTCATCCCACAAATCTGAGGATCAACTCTGGATTTTCGGGCTGGTAGGAAATTTTCTATGTTGCCAAAAGGAACAAATCCCTGAGCCATTTCGAAAGCTGCACCGTTCATGAAATGAGACAGCTTCATAGGTGCCAGGTACTTTAACAAATCTACGCCTAAAATACAGCTCACTGACACAGTGTCTTCATGAACACTCGAAAAGCCAGCTGCCAACTTACAGCCACTTGCCTGTATATTAAACACTGCATTACTAAGTTCTTTCACCTTAAAAGTGAGATCCATGTTCTTATCCCCCGGGAAAGGAATGGAACAGACACAATCCGGTAATTTCACCAACAATTTCAATTCCTGCAGACGCTTCCTAGCAGACCCCAAGAAAGTCTTCATTACAATTTATCGAGTGGGCAATTTATTGGCCCTACAATTTCGGACGTCTAGCAAGGAATCCGCTGAATAAGAGCGAACGCTACCTGAATCGATAAGGGCATTAAGCCTGTATTCGACTCCTTCATATACCGGAACAACCTCCATGATAGGCAACAACAAATTGTAACCGCCATTATCATCACGGTAGCAAGTATTGGTATCTAAAGTAGACTTATCTAGACTGGGACACATGGTACTGGCATTGCAGCAGCTCTTGCAATCCCAGCAAGGTCTGCGGAGTCTTTTTTAACCAAGGCAGTTGACCTCCGAGTGACGAGGGTTAGTGCACAGAGTACACAACCCCAGCACTTTACAACGATCCAATTTGTCTTTTACCGAAGCGTGTTTTTAACAATTATTGGTAGAATGCGCATTGTCACGGCAAAAACTGCATCTAAACTTATCCTGCTTAGAAACAATATTAAAGTTCTCGAGGGTAGCAGTTTTTTTTACTAATCACTGCAGACTTTGATTCACGGGTATTACTACTAATACCCCATTCAGATTTGTAACTCTCTGCATTACTCGCTTCGTATTTAGTTAATTCCATAACGCGCAGTACATTGGAATAAGTATCAAAAATCTCCCCCAACGAAAGGTAAATGTGACCCAAGGCCCTAAAAGATTCTTTTCTTAAAAACATAAGCAACTTATGCATTATCAAGTGACTAAAATAACTGTTGCCTGGCGTCCCTTCTTCCAAGAAGTCCAAAGAAAAATAATTCTTCAACTCGTACAACAAAGATTTTATCTCAGAAAGAAAATATCCAATAGAGGACACACCTCTTTCACGAACAGGCCTGACAGAGTCTGTGGCCACAGATATTTGTTCAACTAAATATCTTTCATCCAAATATTTACTACTGATAATCTCCAAGGCTGTATCAAAACTTTCCACCGAAATGGAGAGGTGACTATCTTCAAGGCATGACCCCATAGATGTTTTTTTTAATTAGCAACTTGAGTGCCTTATCGTGCATACCTAGTACACAATTTTCAAATTGCATTCAAAATTCTTGTAGGCTAACCTATCACTAGTCAGCTACCAGGGTCGAAAATTGGACACTTTAATTTAGGAGCCATTTCATACTGGATATATAGCAGCTTAACTTTACCAGGTAGTTTTGCATCACCACCATTTATAAACTTCTCCTCGCAAACTGCGAGTTCGTTTACATTGGAAAGATTGAACAAAACTTCTTGTTCATTCTCTTTATAAATAATTTCAGCGTCCGTTTCATTCACAATAAATTCGTTCAAAATATCTTCATTCATATGAGACACGGACGAAAGCAAATTCATTACTAATTCCTTTTGTGCCAGGAAAGAATTTTTAACCTAATTTTCCTTCGCATTAATACAATTTAAAACAGACTTTATCTTCCTCTTATAAATATCTCTCCTTTTAATAAGGGCTTCCACAACTGGAGATACAGAACTTAGTTTTAACCTAGTAAAATTCAAAATGGACCGCCCACTCCTGTACCACGAGGAAGACAATGACAAAAAATGACTACGTAAATACGCACCAAAATGTTCACACACAAAAAAAAACTGGAAAAAATGCAAAGCGGTATAGCACAAAATGGGAACAGTTTGAAATATAGACTTAAACTATTAATTTTAAATCTAAACGAGAAAGCTCCAAACTTATATTTCCATAAACCTTAGAGCCCCCGTAATAAGGAAAATAAAATATTCAAGATATGAGAAATTAAATATGCAAGATATTAGAAATGAAATATGCAAGATATGAGAAATCGTGCTGAGAGAGAGAGAGAGAGAGAGAGAGAGAGAGAATCTTGTGGGTCTCACTTAAATAACAGTAGGGGCTGGGACTAACGGCACAACTTCAAAACAGCCAATCAGATTCGAGCAGACATTTACAATTTTCAACAATGGTTCTGCTTAAACCGCGAGGTTAGGGATTCCTATGATGCATCGAGAAGGCTTCTGAAGACTTGTTGGGATGTTACGTGTAATATTAATGAATATTTGTCGCTCCTATACCATAAACATTACCATTATCTATTCCACTTGCTTTAGAAAATAAAAAAGAAATACGGCAATCGGTTGTAAATACATCAAAAAGCCGCCACCGTTAAAAACTAGAAGTTAACGCATAGAATGGAATTTACATCACAAACATTTCACAAAAATCAGCGAGAAAGCTTTCATTTCTTGGCATAAATTCGGGCCTTTTTCTACCCCTTTTCAACTTGCGTACCCTAGAGGGCAGGATCAGAGTGTTTTCGGCTCGCCCGCCCGTACAGATTCAAATATGTAGTGAGCTGTGTGTCCGTGTTTTGTTTTTTCGCCCAACCGCCCGTGAATTCGTTGTACAAATTTCTGTGGTTTAGTTTTGAGTTATTCCCACTTTTTTTTTCATCTGGCAACTGGACGCTAGTTGATCCCCACTTCCCTTTGTGGTTCAGTATTAAGTTACTGCTGCCCTTTTTCTTTTTTTGTCTGGCAAATAGATGCTAGTTGCACTTGATCCAGTTGCTAAATCTCATCAGTAACTGACGATCGTGAATGTGTATTTATTTCTAAAAAGAAGTAAATAACTTCACGCTCTGCATCAATCTCATTTTAATCAACCTATTTTTCTAGTTAGTCATTTTCTTTATTTTTTTTTTTTTTTGTTAGGGTCTCATTTTCATAAGTATATCACTTTCCTCCTGGTTGCCTTTCGCAACCATGAAGAACCCACCAACAATCAACTCACCTATTAACTCTCCCAATTCACAGCCCCTTTTTGATGCCTTCCCATAGGGTCTGAGGGTCGCTAAGCGTCAGATACCACCAAGGAAGCCTGCCCATCTAAGCCAGAAGAACGAGCTGCCAGCAACGAAAGCGCTAGCTGGCCTGTCCTTCCAGGCTCTTCAAAGACTACAACACCTATTTCTTCGGACAGCCCGATACCACCAGGGCAGAAACCAACTGAGTGCGAAACACCAGCCTCCTAGAAAGTCCTACAGAAAAGTCCAGAGGAATATGACAGGGATAGGGTGGGCAAGTATGCTCCATATTTCCAAAGCAATATCATCTTGCCCATCCCTGAAATATATGAAGTCCTGGACCCCCGCATTATCTCGCTCGTTGTCGTCGACATCAAAACAAGGAGATTTACGGGCTTAAAGAAAGACGCATTCGAAGAACTAATGCTTACCGATGAAGCTTTGCAACCTGGGGTGTGCTGCTACTAACTAAGGAGCAGATAGCTAAACTGTCAGAAAGCAGCATTAACACAAAGTTCTTCCGGCTCTAGCCGGAGTACATGGGCACCAGGAGGATACGCATAACGGTATGCAAGGTCTCGGTTAATCTCCCGAGTAGAGGAGATGATGCTGCTTCGCGTCACTGCCGGGATAGTACATGGTGACTACACGTTCCGGCTGTGCTTTGATAGGGAATGCTTCCAGGCCATCCCGGACACCTTATGCTTCCGGGATCGCAAATGATAGTTATAGTAGAGGGCAGACGGTCGTGCTGCTGGAATTGTAAGCAGGTTAGCCATCTCGCTAAAGTCTGCTCTCAAAAAGCAACTGACTTGGTACAGGGAAGCCGAGACCACCAATAACACCAATACCACCGATACCACCAAAACCAATGACATTACCAAAACCACCGACACCATCAATGCGACCCCAGATTGAGAAACCAGCAACGAGTAGATGCATGTCACTCGGTGAAGGAGGAAAAAAGGGGAAGAGCCACAGAAGGCCCCAGATCCTAAGGAGAGTATCCCAACTAAGTCAAAAAATTCAAAACCTCCTTCTCCAGTGACCCAAAGGACCCCTTCAGCTGAGACCCCGTCAACTTCATCAGCAGCAAGATCAACAGCAACACTAAAGACGCATCCAGCAGCAACATCTCCCAGACAAAGACCCAAGGACAAGACCTCTGAAACACCAATAGACACTTCACTCAACCTGAAAAGAAGAAGGGACAGTGGAAAAGGCCACGCAAAAAGAAATTTGCAAAGATCCTAAACCCCAGCCCCAACAACAAACCCAGCAAGATCAATCCCCCACCGAAGAACAATTCCCCCACCAACAAGGAACTCATCCAATCCTCCCACAAACACAAACTCATCCAATCCCTCCTCAAACTCATCCAACCCCTCCACAAAATCATCCAATTCATCCACAAAATCACCCAACTCCTCCACAAAAATATTCAACCAGCCCTCCTCTTGCTTTGCCTGAGCCTTTCCCCTCTCTGTCTTTGTCCCTTCTATTTTATCCTCATCGTCCTCGGACTCATTCAGAGGACAGGTTTTCATACAACATAGACAATCGACGGCGTAGAACGCAGTCAGTCTCGCCCTCATCCAACAAAGACAATATACAGGAACCAGTGGTTTTGTGTTCTACGGATCTGGAGTCCATTTTGGATTTTCAGCTTCGGGAGATGCTAAAGCCACCTAGACCTGGAAAAAATTCACAAAAAATTATCAAATACATTTAACTTCAGGGGTGACCACCTTCGTCTATTCGGCTGGCAGCCGAACCCAGAGTGTGCGGAAATTCCAAAAGGCTAGCCAAACCGACGCTGACGTGAGCCTGGCGGAATTAGAGCACCCCTCCTGAAAAAAATGTTGAGTTATTGCGCGGGAAGGATCCCGATTTATGTTCACCCTTCATTTTACAGAGATTTAAAGGTGCAGTCCACATGGATGTTGGAGGAGTGTCCAGGGATGGCCGAGTTACCACTGACCAAACTGACGAGCCTACCGACATCCAGTACCAACCAAACTGACGACCCTGCTGACATTCAACGACCCTGCTGATAACCAGTACCTACCAAACTGACGACCCTGTCTACGACCAGCCTACTGCCAACGACCAGTACCAGACCAACGATCGACCAGCCTCACCTTTCCAGCATCGACCTGTACATAATCTGGTCAATAAATTTGCACTTGTTTCCTTGTTAAACTGTTGCCCTGAGTTTGTCTCTTCATTGTCTTGGCTGTTCACATTAATTCACGTTTATAAATCAAGTAGAGTCGACATCCTTATCGGCCCTGCTACATCTTAACTCTTTATTACTTCCCTTCTGGAGAACTGGTATTGTCTCCCTTTTGGTAACTCTCTTGTAGAAGAGTAAAACAACAGTATGTGTGTTCCAGTGGCGGTCAGTATGACTATGATGTAAATTATCACATTAAAACTACTTTAGTAATATGAAATGTCTTGGTTTTATTACACTATATCTATTCTTTCCTATACTAGATGTTGATGTAAGACAATAACAGTAACTTCTGAAAAGTGGGCATCAAGAAAATTTTGTCTGAGCTTGAGAAGCATGCACTCAGCTGAGAGACCTTTAAATCACTTCTCCTTCAGTGAGCATTGACACATTTTGAGAGTTTTTACCCAGGTAATGTTTGACCTCTCAAAAACTGGATTGTTAATATAAAAAAATTATATCAAGTGTCAAGACAATTGAACTACTTGGTTTATGAAGAAATAATATCATAATTTGTAGCTTTTGGCGACCAATTTTAAATGATTGATTGATTTTAATAGCATTTCAGCCCGTCTTGGGTTATTTCATGCCTAGAGGCTAAAGAATCATTTTCATTGTATGTTCATATTTATATTTGTGTATAGTTGTTTTTTAAGAGGGTGTTTTTTGTACATACAAATAATTTTTAAACCAAACATAGATTGGACCCTAACAGATATTACCTCTCTGAGTCAGGATGAATCTAGAAGTAAAGGTAATGAAGGGGTACTCCATACTCCTCAGACCTCCAGAACTAGAGCCTAGATGTAGGTTAATGCATCCAGGATGTTCAAATTTTAATGTTTCAGTAATAAAGGTCACCTGGTTGGTAATTTAGTAAGTTCTCTTGGTCGGTGAAAAGTCTTTTATAACAGGACTGATGGATTTTCCCAAGTGAGGTCACTGCAGTGATTTGAAAAAAAAATGGATCACCACCCCTGTCAAAAACTATGAAATTGGTACATGTAGAGGATGTTTGTTTATTTGTTTCTTTGTATTTTAAGGCATATCAACACTTGTATGTTATTTAATGCTAAATCCCGTCTCTATATATATATATGATTTGTTAAAATATTTTGTTGATAACATTTCTAAATGAACCTGTGCTCATTTTGTTTTGCACACAATTAAATGGTTTCAAAGATTTCTGACACAAATAACTCTATTTACAATTAATCATTTCTTTGAAAACAGTCAAATGGTTTAAAGTACTGCTATATAACACTAACAATTCAATTTAACTGCAGTTACTTGTTTCTATGCAGTTAAATGGTTATACATTAATCATTTGTAAGTGTAAATAATTTTATTTTTAAATGAGTTAAAACTAATTTGTTTGCACACTAATAATATTTCTGTTGTTTCTACACAGTTAAATGGCTTCAATTATTGCGATCTAACACTAAAAATTCTATTAGATATTAATCATTTGTTTGCACACAGGGAAGTGGTTTCAAGTATTGCTGTTTAACACTGATTATTCTATTGAACATAATTCGTTCATTTGCACGCAGTCAAATGGATTTAAGTGTGGTCATGTAATACCAATGATTCTATTTGGCATACGGGTAAAAGGTTTCAAGTATTCTACATTAATAGTTTTATTTGCTCACAGTTAAATAGTTCTAAGTATTGCTATGTATTACCAACAATTCAATTAAACATCAGTCATTTGTTTACACACAGTTAAATGGTCAAAGAAATCTATTTATAACAAATGGATTTAACATAAATCATTTGTTTGCCCACAGTTCTATTTGACCCATAGATAGGACTTTATCAAGTTCTGCCAGTGTGGATGGAGGAGCAATGGCAATGAAGAGGTACTTTACATTCTCCGAAGCTCTAAGGTTGAAGCCTCACCATCTGATAGTTTTGTGTCATGTCAGGACATTCATTAGGAGAGTCTTACCCTCTGCAGAGATGCAGTCAGTGTATTCTACAGGACCAGCTGACTAGGCCTAAGTGGATGTTTTTTTATCTATTAACTAATAAGTGATTAGATAATCTATTTTTAAAGGTTTGTTTTACATAGCTAGAATGTTTAGCTATTAAAGAAAAAATGTTTTGTATCTTACCCATTATTTGTTTATTTACTGTTAAGTAAAAAAAACAAACTAAGTGAACATCTTTTAAGTGTGCTAATTCCTTAATTTTTGCCAATGATAGTACACCTACTTTAAATGAATGACAGTAAGAATGTTGTGAATGCTTATTTAAATTATTCATATCCTGCATGCTTTTTGGACAACTTTTTTTTTTAATTTTATGTTGCTTCTAGTTTAGTTTTAATGGCATTAGAACCTTTACAGATTATTTAATGCCAAAACCATCCTTGTAGAAGAACAATAGTTGTACCATTTAACCAGTAGCTGGGGATAAAGGCGTTCATAGCTTTCCCAAGTCTGTTAGTCCAAAATTGAATGCGATAACGTGATTTAATTTTGAACTCGCTTACTATGATGTCACAGTACAGTACATTAGCCACTACATCATGGGGACTCCCCTGAATGGTGTTTTTACGTGCAACAACACAGTGTCAGTGTTACATTAGGGACACTGTGCATTTTTGTGCTTATTAGTTGTTGCATGGGTCATCATTTAGGTGACACATCAGAAGGGTTTTGAAGGAGTAAGAATTATAAGTGCATTCGACTTTGTGGTATTAGGATTTAGACCCTAACAACTAAAAAATTATAAATGGACGGTTTAGAAACAACAGCTGCCATCATAACATTAACTCCCACACAGCTATGAATTATACATTAACCATTTTAAATCAGCTTCTTCTCCCTGTATAAAGTAGCTGCTCACTATTACATTCACTTTCAGACAAATACCATTGAGAAAGGTATGAAATCTTTTATTTCCCCAGCTATGGATTAAAAAGCATGATTGCTGTTCCTCAGCATTAAATAACCCATGAAGATTGATAGGCTATGAAACAAAGAAAGAAAGAAGAAATCTACCTGAATATTTTTATTTTAAGTACTTTGACATCTAAAAACAAATTTCCACAAACTTAAATGAATTTTATCTTCACAATTCTTTATAGTTATTCACTAACCTTAGTTTAGTTGTGGCACAAGGCCAGAAATATGGAGCACTCAATAGGAATGTTTTGTTAGTTTAGTTTGCTAGTCATAACACCATGTGAAGTGTTATTCAAAATTCTTCATACAATTATTTAAAAAAAAAAGAAAAAATTCTTAAATATATTTTCTTTAAAGAAATGATATAAGAAAATTGTACAATTTCACATAAAAAAAAAACAATCACGGAAACCCAAGAAAATTAACAAAGGCATGAGAAAAATACCACATGCTGTTGCAGGCCTCCTCTACTTCTAGTTATGTCATAATCATCACTTTTGTTATGTCATAATCATCACTTCTAGTTATGTCATAATCATCACTTGGAATAGTTTCAACAGGCTTTGTAAAAAAATTAAAAGAACTGGAAATCCTTGGAAAAATTGAAGTCATCCGAGCAAATGTATTACTGAAGTCAGCAAGAATACTGAGAAGAATGCTAGAACATTAAGAAGACTGGATTTTGAATGATCTCTAGCAAGAGCCATAGATATATTACTGATGTTATAACAATGAAAAAAAATAAAACACACGGCATTTCACAAATACCATGATTCAACCTAACAATGTAATGGAACTGATAGTGAGTTGTGAACAGGAAAAAATATCTTAACCTTGCCAACAAACTAAAATAATTGTTAAATATCAAAAAAATGTTAATGGTATTTATCATTGCTGGTGCAGTCCAGAAAACTTTTGCAAAAAGTAGATGAAAAAATGAAACTATTTCATCAAGAACATTATTGAAATACCAAAGAAAATGCTAGAAAAGACTTGTTACTCTATTTTCAATGAGAAACACAAGATACAACTGATAGGGAAATTTATTAGATAAAACCAGGACCCGGCTAAGAAGGGAAAATCTCAAATGGGAAACTAATTCTATATTAATCGTAGTGCAAAACAATGCCATAAGGAGTAATTGTAATAAAAATTGATAATATGCAAGAAAATACCAAGTGTAGTTTATGTGGTGACAGAGATGAAACAGTTAATTACATAATAAGTGAATGCAGCAAAGTAACATCAAAGGAATACAAGAGTTGGTATAATTGGGTAGGAAAGTTGATCCATTGAGAATTGTGCAAGAGATTAAAATTTGACCATGCTGACAAACGGTATATGCATAAACCAAGATCTGTTTTAGAAAATGAAATGCATAAAATTCTCTGAGACTTTCATATACAAATGGCTCACCTGATCCCAGCCAGAAGACCTGACAGTGTAAATTAACAAAAAGAAAAGAACTTGTCAAAGAGAGGATTTTGCCATTGCCACAAACCACTGAGTGAAAATGAAAGAAATCAAAATAATAGACAAATGATTGGATCTTGTTAAAGACCTGGAAAAACTGTGGAATGGGAAGGTGATGATACCCTTTGAATGGTTCCCAAATCATCTGGGAAAACTGGAGATCAGAGGAAGAATTAGACCACAGTGCTGTTGAGATCAGATTGAAAACTTAGAAGAGACCTAAAAATAATTCATGGATAATCATCATCAAGACCCACTGAAAGAGCACCAGTTGTCCTTATTGTAATCGTTTCTATCAAATTTAGACTTAACTACTCTGGCCCAGTCGGCTGGGGCTGCAGAATACACCAACTGCATCTCTACAGAGGGGTAAGACTCCTTTAATGAGTGTCCCGGATATAACTCTAAACAATCTGGTGGTGAGGCTCCAGTAAAGCTGGAGCTTAGGGGAATGCAGAGTACCCCTTTATTGCCATCACTCCCAAGTCCACTTTGGCCCCGAGTGGCAGCAACTGATAGGGTCATATCAATGGGTCAAACAGAACTAAAGTGTGAACTTCTGCAAAACTGAATTGTTTGAAATAGAACTGTTTTTGACATTTAAACTGTGTATTTATGCTGAACTGAATTGTTTGAAATGGAACTTTTTATATGTATAAAATGGATTTGGCATTAAATAACCTACAATGGTTGATATGCCATAAAACCAAACTAAACTTAACTAAGCTAAACTTAACTACTCTGAACAGATTCCAGATAAACTATAAATAAGAGACCCTTATTTTGAGTAACACTAATTTCTCTTAGTTGCTTTGTCAAAACTAGCACAAGAGTCATGAAATTTAAAAGAAAAAGAGCAAAACCACTAACAACTATTTCCCATGTAATTCTCTCTTCTTCCCTATTATCAGACCTGACTGAGTATTTGCCCTTTACTTTATTCTATAAAGTTCACCAACTCGCTCAATAATCATTTTTTATTCTTATTTATCTCCCTTGATTGTAATTTTTTGTTTGGCGACCTCAATAGATTAGAGTAAAAAGGCGTTATGGGTAACCCAAAGCCAATCTTTTAGACTTTGTTTTTCTAATGCAAATATTATTAGAAAACAAAAAAGTTTCGATAAATGAGCCAGGCTTTGGTCCCTTGACCAAAACATTTTTATTCCCCAATGATTCTTGCATTAAAAAATAAAGTCTAAATAGTTCAGTTTTAGGTTACTCTTATGGCCCTTTTAATCCCGGACTATAATAAGATAGAAAATATAATTGAGTTATAGTATTTCACCAAAATAACTGCCGTCGTTTTTTGTTTATGTTGTTTTATTTTGTTTTTAATTTTTTTATTTATTTATTTGTTTATTGCTGGTTACATTTGTTTCTAACTTTAAATCTTTTATTTTATATTTCTTGTCTTCAATTTAATTTAATTTTTAGCTTTGATTTTGTTACACTATATGAACTTTACTTTTCCACGTTTTTCTCACCATAATTCTAGACTGATTTTAATTTTAAAAAATTTTTTAAAGTTTGAATTTCATAAATTTAATTGGTACAGTCAAATATGAAAAATAAGAGTCTTGTACATAAATGTGCTTACTGTGTAATGTTTATCAATATAGAAAATAGAATTGACAAACTGAGTTTAAATTTCCACAAGGATTGTTTGCATTCACTTCACACTAATGCTTTGGGAAAAGCATTAAAACTTTTCTTCTTAAAACAACTATGGGTAAAATAGTTGAGCAAACTGGGCTCTCTATCTTTGGTAGGACAACCAATCGAGAGAATAGCAAACTAGATTCAAATCTCCCTGCCAACATTCCATGGATCAACATAGAAAGGTAAAAACTATATATTCCAAAATGGTTTTCAGATCTTGAGGAAAGCCTGAATCCTGCAGTGGACTGAGTTGAAAAAAAAAATTGAATAGGATAGAGAACATTTGTGCCTCAAGTGATATCAACAATAATCAAGGGAGTTGCCATAGTGTCATGGCTAATGTGCTGGACTGTAACATTGAAGTGAGTTTAAACTCCAGTTGTGCAATTACATTCACTTTCTGACTAATACCCTTGAAAAAAGTGTGAACTACCCTATCCTCCCAGCAATGGGTTAAATAGCACCACTACTGTTCTTTCTACAAGGATGGCATTGGCATTAAATAATCTACAAAGGTTGATATGTTATTAAACAAAGAAACTGAAACCAACAATCATGCCTTTACTTTATGGTGCTAATTTCTGTTTACATTCTGCTACCTTCATTTAGGAATGATATGACACACTAGAGATCAGATCCACAGACCCTACAACTGTAGGGAGGACAGTACAATATATCTGAGCAAGAACAGAAAAATAATTAATAACTAAGGAGTAAATTTGAAAATAATCTTTTTAGATATTTCCATTTTTTTTCTTACAAAATACACTATTCATAAATAAACTCATTCATAAATTTATGAGTAGTAAATATCTTATTGAAATTAGATAAATAACTGATTTTAATATGACTTTAAAATCAAGGCATAATCAACAACAAAGTTGTTGAATGTCTGTTCTATAATAGATGAGTTCTCAGTAAGAGTTCAAGAATAATGTTACTTCTTGTAGACTGTCATTTATGTGTGTATGTTCTGACGACTATTTGTACCTGACCATTGAGGTGGATGAGGAATCTATTGCATGTAGAAGATGTTGGGGGGATGGCAAGAATAATTAGCCAAATTTGAAATTTGAAGTTATATTTATATGTTTTCAATCAAGAAGTGTCTACAGCCTCAGTCTGTGATGCCTTCTGATTGGAAAAAAAGACTTCATTCTTGGTCATGTGACTGTTCACCACATCATAGGCAGCTGTCAAACAATAACTTTTGACAGCCTAAAGACCATTTTATTTTTTGACTGCAATGAAGTGTTATGAATCATAATGAGATTTGACTTTGAGTGTAGAACTCATGTTGTAGGAAGTCACCTTTCAAAGACAATGCCTAATTCAGCCACAAAAGTCTGAGACTAGACCCAAATCTACAGTCATATTGCTATTTCTCTCCACAAAGTTTTCATGTTATATTGTTTTTTTTAGTAGTTATAGAAGAAGAAGAAGAAGAAGAAGAAGAAGAAGAAGACATAATTAGTTTTATATTTCTACATTTATATACTTTCATTCATTTATATGTTATGCTTGCAACTGTAAGGTGACCTGGCAATTATCAGTTTGGAAAAAAGAATTAATAAACTGAGTTCAAATTCCAATTGTATATATACAATTATATTACTTTTATTCAAGTGAAATTGAGGAAATCATGAAACCAACTCTCACTGCATCATGTTCCATTCCTTATAAACTTGATAATGGTTTTATCCCTGATATCCCATGGTAGTAAATAAAGAAAATAATGAGTGAGTACATTGGCAATCCATTTTTCCAAAGTTATCTTACCAGACAAAGCAGAAGCAGAAAACATTGTCATTGTGAGGGCTGAATTAGCATTCACCTTAAGTGATCCAATTTCTTAAAAGAGATCACTCCAGGTCAAGTAAATTTTATTTATACAGTAGTTTCCTTTATTTATTAATCTATTTATTGATAAATAATTGTAATATGATTTTATAGATACAAAATGACTCAATATTGATGGTCTTTAAGTTAGTGATAATGAATGCTTAATCTACAATTTAATATCTGCTTATGGTAATTGAACCCACTCAGTAGTACTGGTCTACTAGACCAGCTGGTTAACTATTATTCCAGGGGGGTGTCCTCGTGGTGTAATGTTTAAAGCGATGAACTGCGGAATCGTAGTAAGCGAGTTCGAACTCCCGTCGCGTTATTACGTTCACTTTCAGACAAATACCCTTGGGAAAGGTATGAACCCCCTTATCCTCCCAGCTATGGGTTAAATAGTACCACTACTGTTCTTCTAGGAGAATGGCTTTGGCATTAAATAACCTACAAAGAGTTGATATGCCATTAAACTAAAGAAACCAAACCAAACCTATTATTCCATGGAAAAACGCCAAAGGTTGGGGTGTATATAAAGTAAAATAAATTTCAGTTTGATTGTAGTTGTCAGAATGGTACCTCATATGGTGCAATGACAGCAAGCTGCGCAAGAAAACCATTAATTGGGAATTCGATTCTCACTGGGTGCCCCACGTTTTGAGTTTTATGCCTCAGCTAAAATAAGTAAATGACTACTACAGTCGTCTGCTTGTTTGCGCATAGAAAGATGGTATATTATCTGTGTCTCAATTCACTTCTTTAAGCTCGTTTACTTTTTTACTTCTTCCAAACTTGAATTATCTTTCCTAAGTTAAGATTCGGGGATAGATAACTTGAAATAAAATATTTTATTTGTCTAAATACCATTGAGAATTAGCGTGTAAAATTTACAATCTAAGGGAGTGAATCAATGAAGTAGTGTTAGATCCATCATGGCGTTGTTGTTGGCACGGTAAGTTTAAGTGATAAAATAAAATAAATTTTGTCCTTTTATTGAGCTAAAAATAAATGTCTATTTTTAATCGATAACATTTGTTTTTACAGACTAATTCACAAAATGCTTTGTTTTACTTGCCAACTCAAATAGATTTTCGTAGAATATTCGTTTTTATTTGTAAATGTGACTCGTTTTCCAAGGAATCCTCCATCTTTTCTCATGTTTTCGTTTTTAAAAAATAAATAAATGTTTATTAATTTTCTATTTTATTATCTGACATTGATAAATGAATTTGAGGGCTATTGTTGATTTTGTAATTTAAAAGACCGTATTACAAATACTGTTTTTCGTTTGCAGTTCAGAATTTCGTTTTTTTTTTTTTTTTTAACTTGTGTACTACTGTATCCAAGTTCGCGTTCGTTGCTTAAATTTAATTTTACTTGTTTTATGTGAAACTCCTAGTTTTTACCTTTTGAAATAGCATTAATGATAAGAACATAATAATGATGATCCTGTAAAAATTATACTCGAAAAAAGAAGGAAAACATTCAGAAATCAAATCTGATATTTGAAAACACTACTACGAGAGTTTTAGATTTTGAATTGATTTTCTTTAATTAAAACTCGTACAGATTTTAACAATATTTTTCCTGAAGTAGTTTATTTGTTTGGCCGTTATTACATAACTAACCGCTAGAAAAGGAATCTGATTCAAATTTAACACAATATAAGTGAATTCCGACTACCTGACCTTTTGTTTACTCATAGAGGAGAAAGCAATAGTTTCTCAGTTAATTTCATGGGGTTGTATGAACTTTTTTCAAAGCAGAATAGCATTAAAACTTGGATTTGAGTGGGAAAGAAATAGTGGCTAATGTACTAGACTGTGGCATCGTAAAAAGCGACCTCGAACTCCAGTTGTGCTGTTACATTCCCTTTCCGAAAGGTACCGAAAAGGTATGAATTCCCTTATCTCCTTCCCTAGCTATGGGTTAAGTAGTACCGTTACTGTTCTTTTACAAGGATGGCTTTAGCATTAACTAATCCACGAAGGTTCATATGCCATTAAATATAGAAACCAAAAATTTTGATGGATACATTAAAAATGACAGTTCAAATAAAATTAGTCTGTAGTGATTGAAGAATTCATTTTGAAACTGTTTCATTTGACCTGATTACTCAACACGGAACTAACATCAGCTTCTTATTAGTATTGTACAAAGACACAAGTGTGAGACCCCTAATGACGATCAAACTAATTACATAGTAATAATCTGCTAGATATGTTTAATATAATAACTATTATTATCCTTTCTTTCTTTTTCATACCCTAGTTTAGTTTTAATATTATTTTACTTTTTATATATACCTCTACCTTTGGCATTTATCCATGAAGTAATAGTTAGCAAGCTTACAGAGTAGTACTACTTTTAATCCATATTTACTTTCAGACTAGTACTACTATAGGGAGTTCAATTTGTATAGGGGAAATGGAGGAGTCATGGCATAGTGGCTAACATGGTTGACTGCAATGCTGTAATTAGCAAGTTTGAATTCCATTTGCACTATTGTGTTCCTTTTCAGACTAATACTGCTGGAAAAGATATGAACTCCATTATTCTCATCCCAACTATGGATTAAATAGTACCCTCTATTGTTTTTCTACAAAGATGGCTTTGGAATTAAAATAACCTATGAAGAATGATATGCCATAAAACAAAGAAACTGAATCAATTTTTATAAGCAGATATTAAATAATAGATTGAGTATTATCACTTGCTCAATCAGAAGTGAAAAATAATTTTTTTTAAGTATTCAACACTTAAAGGTCATTTAGTAAATTCTATTATTCAACAGCCCAGTTGTCTGGGGCTGTAGAATACACAGACTGCATCTCTTCAGAGGGGGTAAGACCTCTCCCAATGAGTATCCTGGATATGACATTAAACTGATGGTGAGGCTCCATTCCTGGAGCTTCATTGCCATTACTCCCAAGTCCACTCTAACTTGGAGTGGTAGTACTTGCTCATATCCCATCTATCGGTCAAATAGAATTGTTTGACCATTTAACTGTGTGCAAACAAATGACATGTTAAATCATTTGTGTTAGGAATAGTTGAAACCATTTGACTGTGCAAATAAAATTATTGGTGTTTGATAGCAATACTTGAAGCCATTTAAGTATGTGCAACCAAATGATTAATACTAAATAGAATTATTTGTGTTAGATAGGAATGCTTGAAACCATTTAACTCTGTACAAAAATTGAATTATTGGTATTACAAAGCTATACTTGGAACCATTTGACTATATAGAAACAAATGATTAATATTAAGTAGAATTAGTGTTAGATAGCAGTACTTGCCACCATTTAACTGTGTGGAAGCAATAACAATACCTAGTTGTGTGCAAGCAAATTAGTTCTAACTCATTTAAAAATAAAATCACCTACAAACTATTCACTTACAAATCATATATGTATACCCATTTAAATGTGTGTAAACAATTAACTGATGTTGAATTGTTAGTGTTACATAGCAATATTTGAAACTGTGTGAAAAGAAATGAGCATTAGCTTGTTTAAAAATGTTATCTACAACTATGTGTTAACAAATCATACATTTAATATATGCATAAACAGGATTTGGCATTAAATAACCTACAAGTGTTCATATGCCATAAAACCCAACCAACCAACAACCAATATAACATTTTAAACCAAAAATAACCAAAAATTGTATTCTGACAAAATGCAAAAAGAAGTTTTTGATATTGTTGTTTTTTTTTAATATTCACAATGCTTCTGGATAAACATTTGCAGTCTTTCCTTCTAGGGTAAGAATGAATTTCCAACTAGAAAGGTCTTCTATCTCCTAAAAAAGCTCCTTCCATGTGACCTCAGAGGTCAGAACTAATATCAGCCATTTGTGCAGTCCAGATATGTTTCTGTATTCCACAGTAAACACATTTCTTTCAATTTAGCAGGAAATAGAAGTTTTGACTCTAAATTGACCTCTAATGATCTTGAAGGTCAGCATCATTTATCTTATGTTCAATTATATTTATCATCTAATAATCAACCTCCCAGCTATGGGTTAAATAGTACCACTACTGTTCTTCTAGGAGAATAGCTTTGGCATTAAATAACCTAACAAAGGTTGATATGCCATTAAACAAAGAAACGAAATTAATAATCAACCCTGAAAGTTCAATCATAAGGCTATACATAAGATACATACAACCAAGCAATCATTTCTGGTTTTATTAGTGTGTGTGTGTCTGTGTATGTATATATATATATATATATATATATATATATATATATATATATATATATATATTATAATTTTCACGTAGTGTGATGATTATTGAAACTTAAAGTAATGGACTTTTAGTGTTCATAATTTGATATTTTTGGTGTTTTATACCATCTCAGGCACTTTTTCTTACAAACTTTTCTCATTTGCATTCATCTGTTTATTTCATTTTTATTATATATATGAGCAACAAGGAATAGACATTATTTTAGCCTATAATAAGTGGAGAATTTTTGTAGTCTTGGTCTGGCTTGTTTTTCTAACAATTACTAACATCCAACTGGGATCAGAAGAAAAATATTACATCTGTTGGATGTTAGTAATTTTCTTTTTTGGTCTCAATTATACTCCTACATAAATTACTATTTGCACCAGTAATTAAAGTTATTATGTTACCATGCAACTGATTTTAACGGGACTAAGGTAATTACACTGTTGAAATGGGGAGACAGAATGATATAACACTTCATTCATATTTAGAATATTAAAAAGGAAAATTATTAGATTTGTAACTGAGATGAGAAATTGTAGATCTGTTGTTTTTTTGTATTGAAAAGTGTTTGACAGTTAAATTCTCCTGTTTGAATGCCAACTAATGTGAATATCAAAAGTTCAGATTATTGTGTAAAGAAACAAATTGTCTTTTTTTAAGGAGTATGCAATATAATTTTTTTTTTTTTTACAATCTAATGGAAAGTGTAGGTTTTTCCTTTGTGAATCACTTTCTGCAGTTTGTATTGATGATTTATGAGAAAATGCATGTAAAAAGTCACTGAAAAAATTAAAAGTTACATACTTATATAGCCTGAAACTCACAAGATAGGAAATATATTGTGATTTTGGGAAAAAAGCATTTCTTTTAAATTTTGAATTAGTCAATATTCCGGCCACAATTGACTCCTCCAGCTAACAATTCAACTGATTGATATGCTGTTAAACAAAGAAACAGAAACTGAAAATTCAACTACAGTTTTCTAAACTTTCTTCATACTGTGGAGAGGAGCCAATCTCTGATGTTTTAGGCATCTCTAAAGAGGAATGCTGAAGTAATAGCTATTTTTGACACCACACACCCACAATAAACTTGAATTCATGTTATATCCTGTTTTAGTTGAAAATCTAGTAATATATATATATTACTTCTGTTGTACACTTAGTTGATTGTTAGTTTTCACCATGATCAAATTGGAGTTGAGTATAAATGTAAGTGTTTATTTAAACATTGGTAAACTATTTTCTTAATCCTAACTCAATAGGCTACTACTTTTTTATCCCTTTCCAAAGCCACAAATCTCATTATCCACCATGTTTTCGTTATTTTTATTGAAACAGTACTATTATGTCCTTTCAGCAGGGCACTGATTATATCCCCTGCAGAGAGGTAAGAACCCCCCCCAAAAAAAAACAATGCCTTTGGTATGACACTAAACTGCATCTGATGATGAGGCTCTAGTACTCTCTCATTGCCATGACTCCCAGGTTCACTCTGATGCAGAGTGGTAGTACCTGTTGGAGTGCCATCAATGGATCCAATAGATCCGTTTGCAAATTATTTGTATTAGATAGGAATACTTCATATCATATAATCATATGCAAAAATACTTGTAAGAAAATACTTCAAAAAAAGTAAATATAAACATATGCAATTCTCTAACCTCTATGCATAAAACAATACCAGATGGGTTGACATGCCATTAATCAACCAATCACAGTACTTCTGTTGAAATGTAGAATAGAAAGTATTGTTTTTTGTGGGGGTAACTAATTTTTCTTGTTCACTACACATAAAACAGTTGTGAAATAATTATTTGTAATGTTTTCTTTTACAGACCAAGTACACTGTCCCAATTTTTGTCAAAGACTTTAAACTATAACTGCGTACGATGGAACTCCAATCGAGCTTCAATCGGTAGAATCAACCGAACAATTTATACCCGGCTCTATCCAGTTATTGTTGTTCGTCCAGATGGTTCAACATTTCGAATGCGTTATAAAGAACCACGAAGAATTATGACTGTAAGTAAAAATGGAAAATGCCTGATGAATGAACAATACTTGTACTTCAGGGCATACATATAACACTATAAAAATATCTTCTTAATGATTGCACACATTTTAAGAATTTTTATTCTGAAAATTAATGATACCTTTTCAAAAATCAACAAAAGATTATCTAAAACCATGTACTGTATAAACTTATATATAGGCTGACCCTTAATTCATGGTAATGGATTCATTTTTGAAGCAAAGGATTACTCTTAGTTCTTCCTCTTATGTTTGAATTTCAGCCTTATTTGTGTATAGATTTTTGCAATTTTTTTGTTTAAAAATTAGGATAGTGACTTGTTTCCTTCTGGATTTTCTAAAAGTTGGTTTCCATTCTCCTAGCCTGGGTTTTGTCAAGAAGAGTTTATTGTATATGTTGTTATTCTGGCATTATTGTTATATTGTATTGAAGAAGTTATTGATCTTAGGTTTCACATCAGTGTATGGAATTTTGACTTTGCCGGGAGCCATATCTAAATTCAATTTGACTGCCTAATGTGATACATTCCATTCATATTTTCTAGTGTGTTGAACCAAAGCAAGTAATATCCACATGTATGCATTAAAACTTTCTTTATATTATTATTGCTCATCAACTCAGATACATAAGTCCCTGCTATGTCTGTACCATCAACCTTTGTGTTATATTATTCTAGCTTTCTATGTAGTTTGTGTCTTCTTATAGTAGTGTTGACATATTTCAGTTTTATAAATAGGATATTTCATAACCCTAACTATAAAAGGGTAGAATTTTTGTGGACTTACATTTTATGCTATAATATTAGTTACATAGTAATGCTGTACTCAGAGACAATGATATTTTGCAGTTGGAATGATTGCATCATGTCTTAGCCTCATTCTTTTCTGCTGTGTTAGATATATTACTTTCCATGGCTTAATATATATTCATTCTTGGAATTCATTTCACATATAAACCTTACAAACATATGAGAGATGGCTAAATGGTTTGATATAGTGCAAGGGTCCCTAACCAATGGCTTGCAGGCCCCATCCATGCAGCCTTACACCCAACTTTCAAAATCTTTTCTTCACCTTATGATTTTGACTGTGAAAAAATACTATTGCAACTACAGATGGAATTCATTGATCTTCCATATTCAGAATATTTCAAGTTCAAAATTTTTTGCTTGCCACATCTTAAATTTCTATAAGAACCACATGTTTCCATTTGAACAATTCCCCAGACTTATCAACCACATCCTGCTAGTAGTGAGCTTACTTGGCACTACATACCTCTATGAAGAGTTGTTCTTCAAAATGAAACATGCCAAGAGTATGCTAAATTTGCAACTGTCAAATCATCACTTGTCTAATGTACTACTTCTATCAGCTTCTTCACTAAATATATATTATCTCTTTTTGTGATTGCAAACAACATCACATGTCTCATTAATAAATTATGATTGTTACCCTTGTAAATTTAGTTGGGGTTTTGTATTCTGTCCTTTTAAGTTTGTGGTTCCAAATCTGCCTGAGTTAAGCTTTGTGGCCGAAAATGTTGGGGACCCCCGATATATAGCTTTCCACATTAGATATACATACTCTGAATTAACATAAGCACAAATTTGAATCAGATTGACATGTTTTCTTTAAAAGCTGACAAAGGAATTTTTTTTAAATTGATGTAATCTAATATCATTCTTAAAATCAAAGAATATATCAAATATAATTTCAAAAATTAACATTATAATTCAGAAAATAGTAGATAATCTTCAGAAAATGTTTTTTGCAGTTATGTTATTATTTTGACAAATCCAAGAATGTATTTTTCTGAAATTATATTCTTTATGAATAATTTACTTTTGGGCTACCTTTGGCAGCCGTATAGCAATTAATATTCCAATTATAAAATAGGATTTAATAAGTAACTAAGAGAAAGCACTCATTTAATGCTTATCTACCTTGAGAATGATCAGAAAGTAACTAAATGTGTATTAAGTCACAAATTGGATTGGAAATTGCTTTATTCTTTTGGAAAATTTTAACATTATTGCGTTGTCAAAAATCTCACTACTATATACGATTTTTCTGCATTACAGCATCATACATAAAGGCATACATGAGATTAGACAAGGAGCTAAAAGCCTTTTTTTTATATATAATAGGATATTCTTTGTTTTGGAAACATTCTATACAAAAGTAGTCATTAAAATTTAGCACAAAATAACCCATACTGGTGTTGATGTAACAAAATACCTTTCTTTTTATGTATGTATTAGATTTGCAGTTGTAATAATCTTCAGTCTTAATAAGAACAGATTAGTTTTTTAGAACTAATCTCTTATTGAAGTTCTATTGATTTTTAAAAGAATTTATTAATTTTAATCTGTCATGAATCATGGATGAATATTTCCATGTTTAGCTTTAACTGTATTTTTCTTGTATTCTTCTATCTCTTTTTGCAGCTTCCTGTTGATATTGAATCACTCTCCCCTGAAGAAAGACAGCGTCATCTGATAAAAAGAAAGCCAAAACAAGTTGTACAAATTGTAGATGATTTTGAAGATGATTATGATATTGAACGATATAGTCACCTTTGGAAAAAGTAATTGTTCGTATAATTACTTGTTTGTTTTTGTTGGGTTTTTTTTAATTAAATATTTATTCAACACCTAACAACTGCTGTTGTTGATTCATTATTATTATTTATTGTTTCTCTTATTTTTCAAGCAATTTTCATTTGAATTTTCTTTGCTAAATATTTCTTTCGTACAAGAAAAATATAACAAAGCTGTATCAAAGACTACTATATTTACTTATGTATATGTCAAATTTTGAAGAGCTAATTTTTGGCAAAAAATTGGTATTATCCTGAACATGAGTGGTTTTTGTTTTTGTAAACAAGTTTTATTAAAGACCACAGACAAATTTTATTTTCACATATATATATTTTATCCTGTTTTTTCATGTTATGTTGAAACTTGTATAAAAATTGTCCAAAATATGATTTAGAATTTTTTATACAACAAATACCAATAAAAATACCCTAATACAGTGGTTCTCAACAAGAGTCAAGATAAAATATTTTAGGGTTCACACAAGCAAAATGGTAAATTGGGTGTCCACAATGATATTTTAGTTGTTAAGGAAAACATTTTGCTTTAGACATATTTTTAGTTGTATGTTATTAGTTTTCCTTCATTTTGGCTTGTTACGTCTAGTTTCAGCAGTGTCTCTAACTTGCTATCAAAAGCTTGCAACCAACTCAACATTGTACAAAGAGATGATCATTATTATATTAGAGCCAAGTATTGCATCAACCACAAGGCTTGCATTGAATAAAGTAGCATCTTTTTTTAATAAATGTGTCCTTGAATATTTATGATTTATTTTACTAACACTCATTTTCCATAGAATTTAGTTACTTGTTAAAGTTTATGTACAATAAATTAGTTATACACAAAATATTTTAATGATTCTTTTAATATTATTTCTAATAATATTTAATTTTAAAAATACGATAGGATTTTTTAAGCATCAAATGACTGTGGGGGTGGTCTGAGTAAAATAGAGGTCCATGAGTAAAAAAACAAATTGAGAATAACTGCCCTAAAACATTAAAGTTTCTCTGAATTCAAAAGGAATAACATCTCTGCTTTATTTTTGAAAATGATGACTGAAAGTATTCAGTGAAGGTAGGGAGGACAGTTTCTCTACAAGCTTAAATCTAACATCTAACATTTGGAGTATTATATGAAGACAGGAGAAAATCAATAAATGAATAAATATCAAAGGAAATATAGAGTTATGATTTTGTAGGGTTGAAATTCAAACGTGAACGAAAGGATCGAGAGAAACTCTTGGCTTTAAATATTAATTTAATAAATTAATGGTTGCAGAATCAACTTATATGAGTAGATGCAGTAACTATGAATGATTTTAACCTCACGTATTTGTAGATATTTGGCACCAAAAAAAAGAAATGTGAGACAGATGCTATTCAATTTACCTCCTAAAAATCTATAAGTAGTTAGCTGACCATAGTTAAGGGCAACCCAAAGGCTCCCTTTTCAATAACTACTACACCCAGGTGTAGGGGAGAGCGCTACTTTCCCTAGATTGCTCCACTTACCCTTGATCCATAACTTATAATTTTGAGCGTCATCAAGTACCATTTTTTGAGTCTTTGGTATGACTTGACTTGGGATTGAACCCTGGTCTCCTGGACCATCAACAAACAATAACCATTATGCTAACAAGCCAAAAATCTATAAGTATGTCAATTTTGAACAAAATCCATGATGATTATGGTATTTTTACCTCGAAAGTTATGTTGATTTGACTGGAATGAACCATTGGAGAGTTCATCTTTCTTAACAAAATTTAGAGTTTTAATGACTCTTTTCAAAGTTGTAGATTACAATTCCTAAGGCATTTGTCATTGAAAGAATTGATGAATTCTTTGTACCCTTCATTTTGATTCTGGTTGGATTCTTAAGAAAATGGTAGTTCATTATACAACAGTTGATTGAATAGGTAAGGTCCAATAGTTTTCATTTCCATCTGATTTAATTTTAGTATCATCACTTGCAACACTGAGCAAGTTATCAGCCTACAGAAAAATGAATCCTCTTTCTATTGATAAAACTGGGAGCTTTTTATTTGAATTTTGAATCCACATTTGTTTTCTGCATATGACTCTTAACTGAACCTGATGGTGAAGCTTAAATTCTGGAGCTTTGTTGAGTGTGGACTACCTTTCATTGCCATTACTCATAGGTCCACTCTGACCTGGAGTGGTAGTAGCTGTTAAGGTCCCATCTGTTGGTCAAATAGATTTATTTGAAAATTATTAATATTAAATAGGGATACTTTGATATATATAACTAAATTATTTGTATTCTGAATAGCTATTTGAAGCTATAATTGTTTTCTAAGGATTATTATCATTAGTTTCTTGAAACCATATAATTGTGCAAACAAGTGATTATTATTAAATAAAAATAATTACTTGAAATCATACAACAGTGTACAAATTATTTTTATTAGACAGGAATATTTGATATCACATTGCAATATGCAAAAAAAACCTTTTTGGAAACAACTACACAAAAATAAGAATATGAACACAATTCCCTAACCTCTAGGCCTAGAATAATGCTAAACAGGTTGACATGCTTTTAAAATCTGTTTCTGTTTTTTTTTAACACTTTACTAGAAATCTATGATATATCAACTCTTTGTTCTACCAGATACTCAACATAACTTTTCTGGGGTGATTGCACACGTCTGATTTTTGGGTTTCTCATCCACAGCCAAACATTATGCACATTGTCCAGTTCAAAACAAGTGATGTGATTGTTTAAGCTGTAATGATGCCTTGTATTATGTTGCACCTTTCATCTGTTTGGGTCCATGAAGGAGGTATTCAGAGGACATCAGTTCTCCAATGATGATGAGGGGAAAGTAGCAACTTGCATAGCTGAGAAAGCAACCAAGAAGATTGATTTTCTTTACATGTCAATCAATCTAGGGTTATTTTATACCTAGAGATTAGAGATCCACATTCATTCTATGTTCATATTTACATATTTTTATATAGTTTCTGAAGAATTTTTTTTGTACCTGGTCCTATCATAAATGAATAGTTTTAAACAAATCTATTTAACCCATAGATAAGACTCAAAAATACTACTACTACTGGTAAATGTGGACTTCAGAGTAAAGGCAATGAAGAGGTACTCCACACTCCCCAGATCTCCAGAACTGGAACCTCACCATCAGATAGTTCAGTGTCATGGCTAGGTCACCCTTTTTGAAGTGAGGTACTTTTCTACAGGATTACAGTGTATTCTAAGCCCTGCTGACGGTGGGTGACCAATGCCTTCATTCAAAGATGGAATACTATGATTGAGAAGAAAGGAGACTGCCAAATACTAGATCTGGAATTTTGAGGCTACTGTGTTCATTTGGGTATACTTTGTTTCTATTAAATCTGTTGTAATCAAAGGTGAACAAATATTATTTATTTGACTGTTTCCTGTAATATGTTTATAAAAATCTACACATTCCTCTCCAATGTGAATGATATGGGGAGAGGGATATAAATAGCATTAGAGAAACTATGTTGAGGACTAGATTTGGAACTTTTATTGATTTTGGTATGTTTTGTGTGCTTCTATTATGAAACCTGTTTTAATTAAAGAACAACAAATATTACTTTTTGACTGATCCTAATAAATACAAATGTATACAGTTTACTTTATGTATGCACTGTAACTTTTTGTACATAATTGAGTCAAGATATTATTCAACTAAAGTTTTATATATTTGATTTCTTGAATTGTTCTGAAACAGTTTCTTTTATCTTTAAAGAATAAGCTGTTGTAAAACGACTCTAAAATGTAAATCAAATCTTTGACCAGAATTGCATTTTATCTTAAAAGAAAAAGAAAAGCATCACTAATGATGAAATTGAAAGCAAATGCAAAGGGATTTTTTATGCTATCTCTTAGTGATACAGGTTATTTATAATTGATACAGAGCTTTAAGTTATTTTTATTCTAATTTTTTGTGGATACCACTGTATATAGTTGCTAGTTTAGTGGGGTTTGAATCTTTTAGATGATTTTAGGAACTTTAACTATCTGGAGAAATATAACTTAACTAATATGAATAGAGAAAAGAACACCAATATCATTCTTTCTGTTCCTGATAATGTGAAGGGTGATAACATCTAGTGTCAATGTGTTAGCTGAAGTCTTGCTTTGCAGAGTTGATATATTTTATATGTAGTTTCTGTGATTTTGTCACAAGTCAGAAAGCATAAACATTGCATACTTCTGAGCAGTCTTTCTATATTTGTATATAAGCTGTTATTTGAATGACATCCAATTTGCCAGATGCTCTTTTTTAAGTAGTTGCACTCATAGTAATTGATAAAATACTCATATTGTATTAAAAACACTTGTTCATGAAAAAGATGGAGTAGGAACTACATTACTGATGAATGAGAGTAGGCCTTGTATGAATGTAGTCACCTTAGGCTACCATAACTTGTGCTAACTGGAAAATAGTGAGAAGTAACACCAGAGGAGACATGCTTGTTTTAAAAAAGAAAAAAAATGGTTCTTTTTTATAATCCTGTTTCAACAGTGTGTCACATACTAGAGCTATAGTTAGAAAGGGCTATGTTGGAAATTCACAAGTGAGTCAAGGCTACTCATGGTTTGTTGCGCCAACCATCACAGATAGTTGAGCTGCTTGCAGAACATATTTTCTCTACTGCTTGGGTTCTATTGGCCCAAATCAGCTTTTCATGAGAGTGCATAGCTTAGTTTCTGATTGCTCAGAAAATATTATGACCCTTTATTTTTCTCTCACATTTGTTCCAGAAGTGGGTGTGTGAAACCTGTTGAATTTTGGTCTGTCTTCACCATGTGAGAGGTGGCTGTCAAGGTGAACAGTTCTGTTTTAGTTGTTGAGAAGAGTTCTGATAGAATATGATAAAGATCAATTTAATAGAAGGGAAGTCCCATGTGGTCTAGTAGCTAATGTGCTGGAATGTGACATCATAGTAAGCAAGTTCAAAATCCAGTTGTGCTATTATGTTCACTTCCAGGCTAATACCCTTTGGAAAAGTATGAGTCATCTTCTCCCCCACTGCTATAGGTTAAATAGTACCACTACAGTTCTTCTACAAGGATGGCTTTGGCATTATATAATCCATGAAGGTTGACATGTCTCTAAACAAAGAAACAAAACCAAATCAATTATGTAGATTCAGAATTGTTTTGGTCAATTTTAATAATGATAATTTTGTTCTTGACTAATAAATTCATTTCCTTCCTAAAAATATAAAATTACTTTCTGAACAACCTTATATTTTGTTAGGTATTTTCTTGTCAGATATTGCTAATTCTATTTTGTTGTCTTGTAAGTTATAAGGACAAAATTACAATGCTGATAAGATGCCAAATGATTAATGTTAATTGGTAACCAGATTTTATCTTAATTTTGAACTCTCATCTCTACACATTATGCCACAGATCTCTGAAAGTATTCTGTGAACTATGACCTGGCAACTGCTCACAAAAACCTCTATTACTACTTAACTGATGGCCTTTCAACAATTATACTTTGAGATTGACATGCTGTTATATAGCATTGACGCAAGTAGAGGTTATCTCCCTTCACCTCATCATGAACAGAAAGAATTATTGTCTTTGCATATATTTTGATATTCAATACAGTTATACTTCTCCAGATAGTCAAAAATGCTAAAATCATATAACAAATTTAGACCTCAATAAACTAGCAACTATATACAGTCATATCCCAAAAAAATTAGATAAAAATATTTCTAAGCTCTGTATCAATTTCAGATAGCCTATACTAATGAAAGATTTATCCAAATTTTTATAGATATATGAAACAAAAAAAAGTTTTTAATTTTTAAATTTGAAGTTAAAAAAATATAAAAATTCAAATCAGTCTAAATAATAGTTACACTGGTATTTATTTGACATCCCATCATGTCAGAGTACAGCACATTTTATGGTGGGGGTTGTGCATAAATCAAGACTCATGTTAGCATTCTCTTAATGGGGTGCCTTAAACACCAAGCAATAAACCCAGCCCTGCAAAGCAGGTAAAGTTTGGGTAGACAGTCCCTTGAGGTGAAGTTTAGATGGACAAATATAACCACCTGGCATAAATGCCAGGTAGCCATCCCAAAGGCTCACTGACAATTTATAATACTTAAACTTGCTTGAGTCCTGTTTGACCTTTCAAGATATTAAAAATTCACTTCAATGGTCATCAGTCCTAGTGAAGAGTTGCTAGATAATTATTAACCTATAGAGAAGTTCATCTGCTTTTTAGCAGGTCTTGATTTTTTTTTATCCAATTAGATACCTAATCACCCTCCTCACCTGTTAAATCTGGTATAGGAGGATCTGAATTTATAGTTTTTCTTCTCTTAGACTGGTTGCCTTTCCAAGGCTAGAAAGCCCAATCTGTCCTACTCTTTAAATGAAATTAATTTTGAATTTGTGTAATTCTTAGTATAATTAACATAGTTCATTACTTTTTTAAAAATTTATATTTCAGTCACTCTTTCTTAACAAAAAGTTAGTATACTGATGTCAACATATTTTGAAATATAATATAGTATTAACTGTTATTGCTATTATTTATGATAATAAATTTTTACAAGCATTTTCTTTGATCTTTAATTTTTAGTAGTTTTTTTATTGCAACTTATTTGAGTTATCAATCTGCAACAAGAAGAAACTATGGATTGAAAAGAAATAAAGGATAAGCTCTTTAGCAGTAGAAAAATACCTTGTAAGGGCTTTTATCCTCTATTATTTCTCATCTTCTGTTTCTTATATTTGTAGATTGATAACCCAAGTGTTACAATTTTTTTTAAAAAACCGACTTAAACTTAATGATGAAAGAAATTACTTATCAAAATTATTATTATTAATAATGATGATGAAGATGGTTAACAAAGCTTCATCTAAATATAAAACATAAATAAAATTGTACAGTGTTGTTTGTAAGATAAAAGTATAGTATCAACCAATTTCTTAGTATCTAAAAGGTATTCAGTCTGAAAAAATTTCAATAAGTTAATTTAAACAGCCATTCAAGAACTTTTTTTACATTTCATCTTTTAGTTACTTTTAAACAAGTGTAAATTTTATAAGTATAGTACAATTATCTTTATGATATGAACTCTTGTCAAACTTTAGAACACCCTATTGCTATGCAGCTTTCAAATCACACCTGAAGTGAAGCAAAGCACAACATATCTGCACGCCAACTATAATACTACCAAACACAGTAGGTACCTTCCATGGCTTGAACTACTTCAGTCTTAAACTAATCTTTTTTCTAAACCAAACTGAATGAAAAAAATACCATTTTCTTATTCAATCTATTGGCACATATGATAATAGGGTGAGTCAAAGGTTTTGCAATATTTTGGTAACATGACGTACAGTTCAGCAGCTTCAAATGCTTTTGCTGGTGTTGTGAAGGTGATGAATTTCACTGGACTGTAAGATACTGAGCTCACCTGATACTCTCTGTGCTATTCACCAGATTTGTCTTCATAGCTTGGAGCATAGCCTCTAAATCCAGTTTTAGGCCAACCTTAACTTGCCTGATTATTGAGGTTCTTGCAACCTATGTGAAATTTCTTGAACCATCTGGTTACTGTACTGTGATCAACTACACCTTCACCTTTAACTCAACAAATGTTTTGGTTACTTACATGGCATTATGATCCAATTCAAACTTGTAAAATATAAATGTTTAATTAGACTACATAGTACATTCATCTATGCAGCTTTCAAATCACACCTGAAGTGAAGCAAAGCACAACATATCTGCACGCCAACTATAATACTACCAAACACAGTAGGTACCTTCCATGGCTTGAACTACTTCAGTCACATTATATACATGCTGCTAACTAGCAGGTACCTTCTTTATCAAATTTGACATGATGTCATTTTATAGTCGGAAGGCTATACATGAATTGAAACTTGTACATAGACATTTACAAAAAGTGTTTGGTCCTCTCAGCATTTTCCTTCAAGGACACCTTGAGTGTCAAGCAATAAACTCAGCCCTGCCCCTTTTAGACAAAGGAGCAAGTGCTGCCTAAGACTTATTTAACATGTATACAATCCAGTCTTTTCTTTATGCATAAAAGATGAATTAAATTCTGAATAAACATTTTCTTTTTATTTGTTTACTATTTCCAAAGTGAATTTATTTTAAAATTTTATCAATTTTGAAGTAACCCAAATTGAAATTTGTAACAGATTTTAAATAAATTTTTATAGGGTTTATCAGTCAGTTATTATATTTGGTGAGTTAGTTTAGAAAAGGTTAAAGGAACTACATTCAGTGAAACCATCCAGTGTCCTACCAATGATTTGGCTGTTCATTATGTGATGAAATCCCAATTGGCTGGAGCTGTAGAATACATCAATTGCATCTCTACAGAGAGGCAAGACTCCTCCCAATTAGTGTCCCGGATATAACACTTAACTGCATCTGATGATGAGGCTCCAGTTCTGAAGCTTTTGGGTATGTGGAGCGCTCCTTCATTGCCATTACTCCCAGGCCCACTCTGACCCAGAATGGCAGTTCCTGTTAGGGTCTACCCAATGTGCCAAATGAAACTAATGTCCTGGATATGACATAAACTGCATCTGATGGTGAAGCTTCCATCCCGGAGCTTTGGGGAATATAGAGTACGCTTTCATTGCCATCACTCCCAGATCCACTCTGACCCGGAGTGGTAGTACCTACTAGGGTCTCATCTATGGGTCAAATAGAACTGTTTAACCATCGAACTGTGCAAATAAATGACTGATGTTGAATTGAGTTGTTGGTGTTGTATAGCAGTGCTTGAAACCATGTAACTGTGTGCAAATAAAACTATTAGGGTTGGTTAGCAATGCTTGGGACCGTTTTACTGTGGGCAAACAAATGATTAATATTAAATAGAATCATTAATGTTAAATAGCAATATTTTAAACCATTTAACTGTGTGCAAAGAAACAAGCTCTGTCTCATTTAAAAATGTTACCTAACTGTTTATTTACAAATCATATATTTAATATATGTATAAACTGGATATGGCATTAAATAACCTACAAAGGTTGATATGCCATAAAACGCAACCAACCATTATGTAATGAAGACAATAATCTCTCTTGGCCAGAACTCCCTAAAAAAGGTGTTCTGCGTATGACTAAAATTCTTCTAATGGTGAGGTTCCAGTTCTGGAGCTCTGGAAAGTGTAGAATATCCCTTCATTGTCATTACTCTCTGCTTCATTCTGACCTGGAGTGGTAATACCTGTCAGGGCCAAATAGATCTGTTTAAAATCTATTTGTATTCAATAGGACTATATGCACAAAAAAAAAATCTTAAGAAACAACTACAGAAATTATATATACATATGAATATACAATGAAGTCAATTCCCTAACCTCTAGGCATAAAATAATCCTAGACAGGTTGACATGACATTAAAATCAATCAAACTCCAGGTCATTTATAAATTGTAACTAACTTCAACCTTATAACCCCATGTAGAACTTAAGAGTCACAGGCTTCACACCTCAATAAAAATGCTACAATTTCAGATAAATAATACTCTTTTTTTATTTCCACCGAGATAAGATAAATAATACTCCTTAATCTGAGATAAAAAATGTTTGGGAAAATATTTGAACTACTAACTGCTATTTCTATTTTATTTACTTTGATGAAATGTGTCCTAATAAAAGAAAATATTACACCCAAAAAGTAAATGATGCAGCTGTTGATAAATAATTTTTGTGTTGGTGTTTTAGGGCATATCAACCCTTGTGGGTTGTTTAATCCTGAACCTTGCTTTTATATATACGGTTTGCAAGTGAATAGCTTGTAGGTAACTTCATTCTTAAATGAGTTGTTTGAGCTCATTTGTTTGCGCACAGTTAAGTGGTTTCAAGTATTCCTCTCTAACATTAGTCATTCTATTTATCAAATATTTGTATGTAATATAAATCATTAGTACATAGCTGTATGGTTTCAAATAATTATTAATAATAAACCTTTGAAAATGATTAAATAGTTCTATTTAATCCATAGATGGGACCCTAACAGGTACTACCACTCCAGATCAGAATGGACCTGGGATTATTAGCAGGGAAGGAGTACTCTACATCCCCCAAAACTCTAGGACTGGAGCCTCACCATCAGATGCAGTTTAGTGTCATAGTCAAGACACTCATTGGTTTGGAGGGTCTTTCCCTTCTGCAGTGGTGTTGTTGGTGTATTCTACACCCCCAGCTGACAGGATGGATAAATAATTTTGCTTATAAGCATAGTTTAATTACTTGAAGTAATCTTGATAGATACCCTACCGTAGTTCCACAAACCCTAGCCTACTCACTAGATACCCTACCATAGTGGAGCTTGAGGTGGGAGCAAGAGTAGCAACTGTCCTTCCCTGAGAAAATTCTTCAAAAATGGCGACCTTTCAATAGCATTTAGACTGTATATTTCCTTTCGATGATAAAAATCGAATTTCGTGTTTTAAATTAAACTTTTTTTTTTACTTTATCATATAGCTTTGGAAGAATGTTCAGAACCAAGTACTTTATTGAAACAATCTACCAAGACTGGGCACAGATTTAGTAACCAGATCATATTTTCAATAATTTCATTACTTGCCTGAATTTTGAAATTAAAACATGGTGGAAATTTTCAGAATATGACTTGATCTGGCCATCACTGAAGAAGTGAGAAAGATATTTTTAAACTTGTATCTATTTATCTAGGCTTTTGAAATGGTAGAAAAGTTAATTATCTGGTTTGGTTTGGTTGTGCTTTATAACATATAAGGCCAAATTTAATGACAAATTATGTTTATTCATATAGATATTATAAATATGATTTGTAAAAAAGTTAGTTAATTATCAATTGAGATTTTTGAAGAGGCAGATTTTAGTGTCTATCTAGCCCACTAACAAAAAATCCATGAAAAATATGTTTGGATTAATTGATTGAGTTTAAAAGCATATTGACCCAACTAAGGCTATCTTATACCTTGAGGTTAAAGTATTACATTCATTGTACATTCATATTTACATTTTTTGTGTAATTATTTCTTAAGAGTTCGGGGGGGGGCTTTTTAGCATACAGTCTTATTGAATATGAATAATTTTCAAACAGATCTATTTGACCCATAGATCGGATCCTAACAGATTCTACCACTCCAGATCAGGGTGAACTTGGGAGTAATGACAATGAAAGAATACCCCATACTCCTCAAATCTCTAGAACCATCGGATGCAGTTTAGTGTTATACCAGAAATATTCCGGGAGTGGAAGGAGGGCAGTCTTACCACTCTACAGGGGATACATTCAGCATATTCAAAGCCCTATTCTAAGGACAAAATGATATACACTTGAAGGAGATACTAGAATTATGTCAGCTTCACACATGGATATAAAAATGTCTAATGAATTTGAAATTATTTGGTAGTATCATGGAGCATTTTTATGTGCTTACACTCCCTATCTTAAAAACCTGGCTACACCCCTGAATGGAGGCATCTATTATGTTAGGGAGTCACAAGTACAAGTTTGGGGATGAATAAAAATGCTTTATGTTATAAGAATTAGCTCATGAAAATTAGTTCACATCAAATGCAGAGGCAGAGTTGAGTGATTTTAGCAATAGTTCTGCACTGAGCCCTTCACTTGTGGCATTGTACCTTACTAACCTAAGCTTGATAATAATGAATACATAATTTTGGTTATATGTATTTATAAGAAGGTAATTTATTGTGAAAAAAAGAATCAGATGAAAGAGTTGGACTCTATCTTCACAATCAACTAAATAATTAATTTCTTTCTCTTTGATTTTTACTAAATCATAATTGAGAATTTTCATTGTTCAAATCTATTTCTTTTATTTTTTGATATTGTTGTAATCCTGGGTCTTGAAACAAACAATAATTGAGATTTGAAAACATATAAAGAAGAATAAAAAATATAATAAAAAGAGTAAAAGATTACAGTTACAGGAAGTGATAAGAGATATTAGGATTAACTAAATAACTAAAAAGAAGAATGAGAAGTGATCTAACAGAAACTTTCAATTATGATAGACATTTCTTCAATATTTCTCCCCAAACTGGAAATTTACTGTCAAGACAGATTTTTAAAAATAAGTCTATTAATTGGATTTTTTACTTATAAAATAATATATTTTAGGAGCAAATTGCCTGATCATATCAAAAACAGCTATAGTATAAAAAAAAATTAAAGATTAAATAGGATAGTTTTTTAAAAGATTTTTAGAAAAAGAATTTAAGAGGGCATTTTTAGGAACTATTGGATGAATCACTTAAGAGAATTTGATCTGTATAGAGATATTGTATTAATTAATAGTGTATATGTTCTATGCAAATAATCTTTCTTTTTTTTTTTCAAGTTGATATGAGAAGATATTAAAAAGTTGAGACCACCTAATGCATATGGATGACATCAAGCTGTTTGCAAAAGATGAAAAAGAATTGGATACTTTAATACAAATGATAAGAAAATATATAGTCTGGATATTGGAATGGAATTTGGCATAGAAAAATGTACCATGCTAATAATGAGAAGCAGAAAAAAAAAACAAATAACAAAAGTAATAGAACTGCCACATGACTAACAAACTAAGGATTCCATTACCTAAATTTACTAATTAAATCTGTAATATCTGTTGTAACCATTATCACTGCGATTACAAATAAGCAAAATTTACTTTTGTAAAATTAGTAAGATCAAAATAGCTGGAAATGTTTTTGATGCGAACCACAAAAGTAAACTTTGACCAATCAACACAAACAATATTTTTCAACTAATAAAAATGAGGAAACTGATTTTCAAATTTCAAAAATAATCATTTCTGGAGCCTCTAAAAAGCTATGAATAATGAATTCTGGACATTGATAATCAGTCAGCATCTGAATGTCAACATAACTATTTGTAGTATGTATTTACACAGACACTTCACTACAGGCAGAATGTGACACAAGATCAGTTTTTTAAAAGAAAAATACAATTAATTTGAATTCATAGTTTTCCCTCTCCTAGACTAATTGCCTTACTAAAGAAATCAGTCTGCCCTACAGTTTACCTTTCCAAAAGGCATTAGTGCAATCAAAAGACAGACAACCTTGTCTGGGATTTGAACTTAGGTTGCTGATTCCATGTCCTAAGACAACAACCATTACACTAAATACACTTTATAACTATTTAAATTCATCCAAAACAAGAAACATATCTTGTAAATGCATGTGTCATATAGGCTAGCATATAGCATATATATAAATTATACCAGTAGTTTCTTTCTTCCAAATAAAATGGCTACATTTAATATTCAGCCATTTTTCTGAATTTAATCTTTGTGTTGTATTTTGGCCTTTGACCCGGCCAAAAATGCCATTCCAAGGTGATGCACCGGAAGGAAGTGACACATTCTAGTGGCAGTTATGAGAGAAAATCGCGTGGGCGAAAATCAGCTGATGAAATGGGATGAGGTAAAAAATCCCATGATACTCTCATAGACTGACGCACCGGAAGAGAGTGACCTGTGAACTGCATGACAGTTATTTCTGCTTGATGATGATCAAACATGCAATTTCAAAGATTGAGTGGGTGATCGAGTGGGCGATCGAGTGGGCGTTGAACTATAATATAACAGAAGTCAAGACAGAAGTCAAGTCAGTTCAAGTTGCCAGTTGCAGTTGAGTTGGAGTTCCAGTACAGTTGGAGACGGAGTTATAGATGAGATGTGGTAGGGAAAGCCACACCCGGCCGAGTGGGCCCTCGGGAACCCTGATGGAGTTTAGGGACCAGAGAAGTTGCTGATAAGATGCAGTAAAGAAAGCCAGCACCCAGCAGAGTGAACCCCAGGGCCTCCGGTTGAGCATCAGGAGAACGAGAAAGACACAATGTTGACAGCCATAAGAGTGGGGGTCAAAATATTTCAGTTCTGTTCAGTCTCCAACTCCCTCTCACACGCAAACCTTGAGTAACCCTTTTCAAACCCTTGCAATAAAGTGAGAGGTAAATATTTTGTCAAAGAAGTCTTCCTGCGTCTGTTTTATTATTGTGTCATTATGATGCTATAGATGAGCATATAACATTTGTAAACTATGTTCAGTATGTTAAACTTATTTCAATAGTACTAAAATTTGAATGGAACATGTCAGTTTCAGAAACATTTTTTTTTAATAAAAACTAAAAATTCCTTATATTTTTGTTGCTTCACTATTCTTTTGGACATATATAAGAGTATTAAATGAGCTAAGTCATGAATGTGTGTCATAAACAAATGCTCAGAGATTAAATAAAGGCAATTCCTTACAGATAACAACAGAAAGCTAAACAGTCTCATAAATCATAGATAAAGTATTCTTTATTATTTTAATTCCAGTGGGTTTGCTTTTTTCTCTAGACCTATTTATCTATATTATAATAATCCAATTTTCGTATGTATCTTACAGTAATAGATAAAAAAATAATGCATCATAGCAAATGCCAAAGTCAATCTTTTTTTGCAAGCAATTAATTATATGGTTTCAAGTAACTATTCCTAAATAATAATACTCATTTGTAAATAATTATAGCTACAAGTAACTATTCTTAATGTAAATTTGCATATTTATATATTTTTAACTATTTCTATCAATTACTATTAATTTACCGATAGATATATAGTTTCAAGTAACTGGTCCTATTGAATGATAATTTGCTGACAATTACATATTTTCATTTAATTATTCCTCATACAAATAATTTGTATACATATATATATATATATGGTTTCAAGTATTCATATCTAATGTAAAATTTGCAAGCAATTAAATGTAATTCACAATCATTTTAAACAGGTAAACATTTTATACTCAGTTACAATACCAATGTTTTAAGAGCCAATGTATTAATTTTATTCAAAGTCATTCTAAACATCATCTCACAGAGTTCTATTTGACTCATAAATGGAACCCTAATAGGTTCAAACCACCTCAGGCCAGTGTGGGCCAAGAAGTAATGGCAACAAAGACATGACTCCATGCTCCAGAAGAGGAGCCTAATGACCATTTAGTGTCATACTCAGGACACCATAAATATGTGTAATGTAGTAATTTACGAAGCTTTTTGCTTCGATGTAGCACAAGGCCAAATGAATGGGGCACCTAATGAGATACGAACTCACTTGTGTAGGTTTGCTAGTCTAACTTGCTAACCATTACACCACCGGAGGTGCCCAATAAATATGTGTAATGTAGATATTTTGTATCACTGACTGTATATTTACTATATTGCCACTCACTGTGTTAGCCTCCTCTGTTTGCTTTGATTTCTTTGTTTAATAGCATATCAACCTTCATGGGTTATTTAATGCTAAAGCTATCCTTGTAGAAAGACAGTAGTGATACTATTTAAAAGCCATAGCTGGGAGGGAGGATATGGTTGTTCATACATTTCACGAGGGTATTCGTCTGAAATTAATAGCGTGACCGGAGTTTGAGCTCACTTCAATGTCTGTCGCTATCCAGCATGTTAGTCACTACTCAACAAGGATTACCCCTGACCCCACATGAAACATTGTAACTTGTTAATTATTTGCAAGCAATTATATGATTTCAAGTTACTAAGGATAATCCTTTGTAAACAATTATAGCTTCAAGAAACTATTCTTAATACAAATAATTTGCATTCAGTTTCAAGCATTTCTATCTAATACAAATAACTTTCAGGTAGAACTATTTGACTCATACATAGGACTCTAACAGGTACTACCACTCTGAGTCAGAGTGGACCTGGGAGTGATGCCAATCAAAGAGAGGCCTTACACTCCCCTGAGATCCATTTCTGGAGCCTCACCACTAGATGCAGTTTATTTTTATATCCAGAGCACCCTTATGGGGAGATATTACCTGTCTGCAGATGTAATCTGTAATCAGTGTAGTCTAGGCCCTACTGACTGGGTGAGCACAATGTTAACAAACTGCATATATTGGCTGCGTTTAAAATAATCAAGAATGAAACTAATTTACCTATGGCTGGACAGTAATAAGATATTGATACAAAGATGGAATTTTACCCTCTGAATACATTGGGTGAGGGCAATACTTTGTTATACTGGGTATTCCAAAGAATTTGAAATCATTTTGAGATGAATAAATCTTATTTTGTTCAACATTTAAGTTTGTTTAGTTTACTTTACTTAGACTATATAGTTATTCAAATATTTACATCTCATTGATATCAAATTTTTAAAAAAATATCCTCTCCTCTATTAAAGAGTTATTGAGAAATTTTCTGTTTCAAGCTCTTATATAAGCGGCAAATGGGCATAGTAGTCAAAAACAACTTTTTACACTTAGATTTCTGCAGGCTATTAAAAATTATATGTAAATGAAACTTGATAAGTAGATGGTTCAGTATTAGATCTGTTAGGTTGTTCAGAAAATACTGTATGATTTTAGTATAAACTGTTTAAATTCTGTTCTAACCTATATTATTAGTAGTTATATAAAAACTTCACATTCCTAATGTTTAAAGTATCCTCTTTGTTCATTTTCTTTCACTTCTTTCAGAATTTGATTTTGAAAGTTATATATCCCTAATCATGAATATAAAAAAAGTGATGTATTTACTTTTCAAACTTAGTCATAATTTTATTTAATGACAATGCTTGGTCACATATTACCAAAATGACACAGCAGAAGCTCCCTGACTTGGGATATGAAACTTTTACACATCCACCATATTCTGATCTCTCATTATTATTTTTTCAAACATCTGGACACTATTTTATATAAAAAAAATTCCATTCCAAAGGAGAAATAGAAACTGCATTTAAAGATTCCTTGGTATCTAAATCTTTAGAGTTTTATTGTACAGGCATAAATAACTATGCTTATCAATGGCAGAAATAATATAGATGTTCAGAGATCATATCCTGACTAATTAAAATTGTTTAAATTCATTAATTCAAGAATAAAAGTTTATCCTAAAATCTGACATTATTTTCTGAACAACTTAATATGAACTGTGAACATTTCATATTCTATACTAAATCAAAAATATCAAAAATTTATTTAAGTTAGTTTTGGTCACAGTTAAAGTTAGATTTGAGTTGCTACAGGCACTAAGTTAATAATTTTATGAATAAAAAGATTTTTGTTCTATGCAGAGTTATATGAGCCTGAAATTCTGGCTCAGTAACTTTCATTTAAAAATAATACAATAAATAGATTAGTGTTTGACCAAAAAAAGATGATTTGACATCCAAAACTGAAAAAGAAAATTAAGGAAAAATTGTACATCGAGGAATCATAAGTGTTCTATAATTTTTAAAAAATATGAATTAAACAAAAATTTATCCAAGTCTACTCAAAGTTCTTCCAGATTTTTTGCTTTGTGAAAAAAATAAATAAATAAATATATATATATATATATATATATATATATATATATATATATATATATATATATATATATATATATATCCTGTGTACCTAAAAAGTAATTTTGTTTTTAATTATTATTGTTACTTTAGCTTAAATTTCTTTTCTTTTTAATATTATACATGTATCTCACATTAATGTAATTTAAATCTTAATATTTTGAAAACTTGTATATTTTAAGTAAAAATTTGCTTTGTCAGGCACCCTATACTTTCTTAATATTTTTTTAGTTTTTCTTTTTCCTTACGAAGCGTGTGTTGTAACTATCTGCCCTTGTTTCAAGGTTGTTTTATGTCTATGTCCGCTAGGTGGAGCACCAATCGCTCGGCGAGACATAAATGAATCGGCGCGAGAAGATGACGCTAGATTGAAAATGGCGGACACTGGTGCCGAGTCAACGTCGGTATTGAATGCAACAGGCGAAGAAATAGTAGGGGCTACAAATGGCACTGGTCGTGTACCCGCAACCCCTGAGGGTATGGTTGTTGCTTACAGTAGCTTGGTTATCATGGCCTTGCTACCTATCTTTATCGGTTCTTTCCGATCGGTGAAACACCACAAAGAACAGAAGGTGAGAATAATTGTGCTACTACTAATAATAATAATGCTAAACTAGTAAAATGTCTTTACTATTACAAAAGCATTATTCCGATTGGGGAGGGGAGATTTTTTTGTTTTTCATTTAGTAGTTTTTATTCTACGATCTTCTAGTTTTGTCATGTATTCTAGACTTCATCGACTTCCTAAATTAAATAAGATCTCTAACCGAATTTTAATAAGAATTTTTAGAGACCAGTCGAACCACTCCTGCTACACAGCATCGCGTCCATATGCAATATATTTCATTTTCTTATTTTTATTAATTTACTTTCCTATTGATTAGTTCTTGATGCTTATTACCTTCGATTTTAGCCGGATACTTTTTTCTCTTCGATTTTTTTTTTTTTTTTATTCAAAGTATAAACCAAATGTAATCTAGGTTTTTTTTTTTTTTTTTTTTTTTTTTTTTTTTTTTTTTCTTACTACCATCTATTTACAATTATAGATGACTTTTTCTTATTCAATTGCTGATTAATTTTTTCTTTTTTTTTTTTTTTTTTTTTTTTTTTTCATTCAGAAGTATTTGGCAATATTTATTAATCTGTTTAATATTTACTTATTAATTAAATGAATAGCTAACTAATTATTCATTTGAATAATACCTACATTTTGATTTGTTTTGAGAGTTTGAGTTAGGGTATTAACTAAAAATATGCTAAAAACGTAAATGTTAGTCTGCAGATATCAAGTTCTATCAAAAATTTAAATATTGAACTGTTGTGTTTTTGTTTGTTTTTGTTTTTTTTTTTTTCTTTATCTCTTTACATAAAGATTGTCTAAAATAAAACTCCTGAATGAACGTTATTTGCATCATTTTCTACAGCTTTTGGTTATTTTACGCATCAAGTTTAAAGTTATTTCCAGCTAAATTATTTTCTACTCTGTACTTATTTTAAATGATTCTACCGTTACCACCAGTTCGAATACAAATTGAATGATGTTACTGAATTGCTTATTGAAAACTGTACCGCTGAATAGTTAAAATAAAAATACTCTTCCGTCTGCTTCTGACTCTACTTTTTAGACTTCAGAACTGACACTCGTAAATTTTCTGAGTTCATTTCTGTTTTAATCTTCACATTTGAACAAAAGTGTATAGAATTTAAAATTTACAAATGTCTCTTAGCCATTGTAGAAATTAGTCATTTCATTTTGTTCATCCTAAGTGAAATATTTAGATGTTCATCAAGCAGCTGGGGTTTTTCCCTTCCCGAGATGTGATTTATCTGTAATTGTTTGTTTTCAAGTTTTCTTGTGTAGGAGGAACAAGAAATATGTAAGTGCTTAAAGATATTAATTTTAGAATAAGTCAAACTCTCAAACCGTAATTTATCTTTTCATAAGAATTTCTTAAATCTAATGTTTTAGTGTCGATATGGATATTAATTACTCCGTAGTGTTTTGTTTATGATGATGTCTTCATTCTCTTTCTGTATTACACGTGTCAGCATATGGGGGCCTAGCTGTCATATCCGGGTTTAACATTTGAAGATTTCATTAATAAATTTTCCGATGTGACATTTATGAATTTCTTTCCGTATATGACTTGGACTTCTTCCTTTTTTTTTTTTTCTTTTTTTTTTTTTTTTTTTTTTAAATTCTTGCTCCTAAGAAATCAACGCTCTCAATGTACATAATTAAGAATTGTATAGACATAAGGTAATGATGGGAGGAGGTGCATGATTTTTAAGTTGATTGTTCTGTATATAAATCGGCATTTTAATTCAAAATCCTTTTAGACCGTGGAGACCAGGACATATGGTATCATTCTAATCTGTCACTTGGTCGTATACTTAGATTTATCTTTTTTGTTAGTTTGTTTAGTAATAAGTTACTCAAAGCTGAGATTCGTGAAATGTACAGAAAACTGTTCACTTGAGGATTTTTGTCTCTATACCACCTGAAATGCTTGTCAGTGTTCCAGTCTATTTAGAACTTTGTCGATTATTTCTACTTCACCAACGACGTCAAATAGCTCTATATTTCCGTGATAATGTCTGCTTAAAATTTTTAACTAATTCATCTTTCAGTTTTTCAAATTTCTCTTGTGTTTTTGATCAGAATTGTGTTTTGTTTTTGTTTTTTTGTTTTTTTTTTCCTTTTAGACAACTTCATTTTCTTTCCATTCTCCAACCTTTTTATAATCTCTGGCGTCGTGGATATGAAATAAAATTTAAAAAAAACACAAACTTTGAGCCCAATTTTTAGAATAGTTTGTGAAAGTGTGAGATCCTTCCTTTTTAAAAATAAAATAACATTGTTAACATATTATTGGGTTATGTATTGACTTTTATCTTAAACAAGTCAAATTTTAAATATAATTTTCAGATTCACTTGAAAGAAAAAATACACTGCATGATGACTTACAATTTTTTTTTTTCCATAAACCAGTATTTTTATGAGTAAAATATTTAAGAAATCGCCCCCCCCCCACCAGAAACAAATGGGGAAAACAAAGTGTATTTAAAAAAAAAAAATAAAAATAAATAAATAAATCTTATTTGCCTGGGGTTATACAAAATTAAATCTGGTGGGTTGTTTTTGTTTGTTTTTTTGGGGGGTGGGGGTATCCTACACCCACACACGTTTTTGAATTTCAGTTCCTATTATGAAAATGTTTGCTGTATGGTAAGCTATTAGGATAAAATAGTAAAACTGATAATAAACTTGTATGTTACTTTGTCCATGAGAAAAATTAGATTTAACTGACTTTTCTTAAATATTTACACGGGAGTAATTGATTAGTTTAAGGTTCAGGGACATGTTACCCAATTCCGACGAAATTCACATTCAATTCTTTGATTACACACTGACATTGTATGTGTGTGTGATTTGGGGAAAATAGGTGATGACAAATCTGTTCTTCCAGTATCGAGGGTTATCAATGAGCCTGGTGGTGACTCTAAAGAAGGATGCTAATTCTTACGACATGGTTAAAATGTGAGCAATTGAATGAATAATTGACAATGTTTATTTACTCATCAATTGCTGGCTCGTAAGTCTCAGTTTTCTGGAACAGAAAAAATATAACTGATCTGTGTAAAAAAGAGTTGAACTGTATTTAAAATTAGTCCTTGTATCTTAGCCACAAACTTGTTTTCAGTGATTCCTTTTAGATGAACATCCTTATTCAAATTTTATCTAGAACATTATTGCTTATACAAAAATATTTTTCTTAAAGCAATTAAGTCTTCTGTTTATGAGCGTTTCTTAATTTCAGATTTTTAGACGGGATTCTTCAATTGCACAAACTTCAATTTCAGTTTTTTTTTTTATTTATTTATATATATATATATATATATATATATATATATATATCAATGATTTAAGGATTCCCCCCCTTTGAATAAATCATTGGATAATCATATGAATGGAACTGGTTTTATTGGCATCCACTCATCCTTACATAGTAAAAATTAACTCTTTGTCAACCTTCCAACTTTCTCTGGTGACCATTTACTTTAATTACTTTTTCTATTAATTCTTTTGTAGGTCAAAACTGATTGATTTGCCTGAGCTTGTTCAGGCTTCTTTATTGAATTTCAAGAAAACTAGGGTTTTTTTTTTTTTTTTTTTTTTTTTTATCCTCTGATTTGATTTATTGCTCTGTTTTCATTTGGTGTTTTGTATGTGCCAATCAAGAAATGAATAGCTCTGAATGATTGTCTTGATTAGTAAATCTCTTTTACCAGTAGATGATAATAACACTGGTTTACAAAAATTTTTGGTCTGAGGCAAGAATGGGATAGGTGTTTTTTATTAATTTGGGTGTGCGGAATTCAAATTTATAAATAGTTTTGCTCTATCACCTCTAGTTTTCTGGCTTTTAAATAATCTTATTTTAGTATAAACAGAATATATGTGCATATTTCAAGAGTTGCAGCAGCTTATAACTGATAAAACAGGATAGATAAAGAACACTGATTGAATCAATATACTTGGATGACACAATTACACAATTCATAGTACCACAGACAGTTAAAAGTGTGTTTTCTTAGATCTGGTGTATTTTGCCTCCGGGATGTCACGCAAGAGCATCCAGCAGAAGTCTCCCATCATGCTGGGGTTCCGTTTGCCTTGATAGTTGCTCTCCATCTTCATAATGTCTTGGTGGAATCTTTCTCCCTGCTCATCACTCACTGCTCCAAGGTTTAACGGGAAGAAGTTGAGGTGGGAATGGAGAAAAGGAATCTTGAGTGACATTCGGCACCCCATATCATTGTAAGACTTTAGCAACTTCTAAATACAGGCTTGGTAATCTGGTATGTGTGTGTGTTACCAAGGAAGCCACTACAGACTGACTTGAATGCTTCCCATGCTCTCAGTTCCTTTAAGTTAAGAAGCTCCTCAAAATTAGTATCCATCAGCACTTGTCGGATCTGAGGTCCGACAAAGATGCCCTCTTTGAGCTTAGCAGCACTAAGACCTGGGAACACGGTAGACCAGTGTTGGAAGGCAGCATCATTTTTGTGCATCGCCTTCACAAAATTCTTCGTCGAACCAAGCTTGATGTGAAGAGGAGGAAGAAGCACCTTATTCATGTCCACCAGAGGATTCTCCTTGAGGCTGTGTTCGCCAGGAACAAAAGTGCTTCTAGACCCCCAGTCTTTTTGCTTGTAATGCTGGGATACAACTCAACTATCCCAGAGACGGAGAAAACAACAGTACTTTGTGAAGCCTGCTTGCATACCCATAAGACCAATGACCCTATTTGTTCAGATTCCTGAAACTGGTGATCCTTACATCTTCCTGGACTAGGTTCCACTGTTTAAGCCGAGAAGCCAAGAGCTCTGACTGCTGTTTTGACAGATACAAATCACGAGCAAGATCATTCAGGTCTTCTTGCGTAATCCAGTGTGGCTCATTGCCACTTGTTCCTGAATATGTAGACTCAATATCTTCCAAAGATATTGACTCAGCAGAATCCTCCCTTGAAGGCATTTCTTCTTCTGATGAGGAAAGAAGATCCTTATTTACTGGAGGTGTGGGTACAGGAAGATCATCTGAATGGGGAACTGGTCTCATAGCAGATCGAAGGTTGAGATATTTGATCTTTTTCCTAGAAGATGCATTGAAACCAGTTATATTAGTTAAACAAAAATAACAATCATCTGCGTGGTTTTGCGGCTCTCTCCAAACCATCGGGACTGCAAAATTGAAAGCTGTTTTCTTGTCATTAAACCATGCGGTTAGTCCATTGTAGCAGATGTGTGGAGCCCAAGACTTGTCCTGACCTCCAATTTTACAGTCAAAATAGTGAAAGTAGGTGGTTCTGAGGAGGGAAGTGATGGTTCGACGCTGTGCAACTGTTGTGAAGTCCCCACACACGTAGCAGAAAGAATTGGCCTTGTTGAAGCATCCTCGACATTTTGACGTGCTTGAAGCCATTGGAGAATCTGAAAATATAACAAAGTAAAACTAAATATGCATTTGAAAATGTAATACTTATATTTAGTAACCCAAAAGATGTGTAACACAATAGTTGAGGGACACCAACCTCCTGCGCCGCCTGCGAGACAACCTCTTCCAATGACTGCCAGAGTGTGGATTGAGACCTGCTGCCTTAACTGTCAAAATATGTCTTGATATATAATGTAATGCTATCACTTACATTTAGTGCATAATAACTAAAAAAATAAGCCATAAGTCTCGCAATATTAGAATTAACCCTGAATTCATATACACCTTTCTGTACCGTATATGCACACTGTGCATATCTAAAAAAAACTAGAGGTGATGAGTAAAAACGGATTTCAAATTTGAATAAAATTAGGTAAAAACAGGTATTTTTGTGCTTGCCTTAATTTCTTTGTAAACCAGTGTAATAGGAATGTAAAGCACTCCAATTATCCAATGATAAAGCCTATTAACTCTTCAGGGATGAGGAATTCTGAGTTTTAAATGTCACCCTTTTTTTTTTTCTTTTTTTTTTTTCCTCTCTAAACAGATATAATTCCCAACCACCTGCTTAATGATGTGAAACTTTGTCTTAAAGGCTTAAATAACTTTTTAAAGTTTATTTAAGGCAAATGAAACAGGGACTTGAAAACAGTACTTGATTATTGCTTGTTTAGAACTTTATGAAAAGTGGATTAGAATAATCGGTTCAATGATACAATTGATGTATATGATCAAATAGAACTCTTTCCTTTGCATATTGAGAGAGAGGAAATATTAAATAAATTTGACCAAAGTAACATGTTTGTCTTTGTATTCTTTCAGGAACTGTTGTCTCTCCCAGCATTTCCCTGTATATATCATGGATGTAAATAATGAATGTTATTTCCACCATTCTTGCTCTGTTCTCTTGGTTATCTTGTGTTTCTGCCCCACCACAGTGCCATTTTTATACCCATTGCTCTAATTCTAATATATATGCATAAAAACAGATTTCTTTTCAGGAATCTGGAGAGAAACCAGACACAATGTCCAGTAAGGATGCTGCCATGTTTCCCATCATAGCTAGCTGTACTCTCTTTGGTATATACATGATTTTTAAGGTAAGCTTTTAACCATCAATTGACTTGGCTTAATTAAGCTTTAAATCATTTCTTCAGTGTAGAAAATGTCACAACACTATAGGGAAGGTTCCTTTTTATCTTTGTATTCTATTTTGTTTGTTTATAGTATGATACAATCTGTGAGGTGTCAATCACAAATGATTTAGAGAAATTCTACACACCAACATCCAGCTCTAGCAAAAACTTTATCGTACAAAAATTAAATTCCTGGGAAACACGACTTTAATCAATTACTTTTGCGTCTTAACTTTTTAACCAAAAAAAAAACTCATTTGACTTAAGCTGTGACCTGATGTGAGGTGATATATTCTTTGAAATTAATATCAAATATGTTAGAAATAATGCCTCTGATGTTTATTTCACCTATTTGATAATTCTAGCTGTCCAAGTTTAACAAACCTAACAAACCAACCATAGAACTGTTTTGACATTTAACTGTGTGTAAACAAAATCTGTACTTATACTAAACTGAATTAGCTGAATTAGAACTGCTTGACTAAACTGAATAGCTAGAAATAGAAATGTTTTTCACAATTAAACTGCATACTTATGCTAAACTGAATTGTTTGAAATTGAACTGTTTTTGACAATTAAACTGTACTCGTGCTAAACTAAATTGTTTGAAATAGAACTGATTATTTACATAAAAATGGATTTGGCGTTAAATAACCTACAAAGGTTGATGTGCCATAAAACCAAACCAAGTTTAACAATGTTTTCACTTTATTTAAAATTTTTTTCAATCATAGCTTTTCAATAATGTTTTCAAATTACTAGGTTGTTTATGTCTCATGTTTCTTGTATCTGAAAATAACAAATGAAAGAAATATCTGACTTTTTTTTTTTTTTTTTTTTTTTTTTTTTGTGAAGCAACTCAATTGAAAATCGTAGAATATACAAAATACATAACTGAACAATGTGTGGAACAAGGCACACGTGACAAAAAAAATTGTAGAAAATAAAATGGTTTAATATAATCAATAGTTGAAAATCTAAAGTAATTTTTATTTTATATTCAAATGTTTTTTTTTTTTTTTTTTTTTTTTTTCCCCCCCTTCTACCAGTTTCAGCTTTTAAAAAAATTAATGATATTGCCTGAGACAAGACTGAGAAGGTAAAATTAAGTAGGCACAAGTGAACAAATTGAACTGATCTCACAGAAAATGATTTTATCACCTTTTACTAATAGCTCCAGCTTTCATTGTAACCCCTAAATATTAAATCTAGCATCTGTCTGATAAGTGAAATTAACTAGAGAAAACTTGAAACAAGCTCTTGTTGGCTGCATATTGCCCTTGAGCTGTATGCAGTGCTGCAGGCTTGGATAGATCATTCATTAAAGATTTTCTTTTATATTTAAAAGAAAAAAAGTATTATAAATATTATCTGGCTGTGTCAGTATCCAACTGGATATTTAGTGACTTCATATCGAGCATTTGAACATGAAAATCTATATCTGGTCTGTCACTAGGTAATACTGATAATTGAAAAGGTTGTATTCTGGTAGGATCTATCAATTTGTTTGCCCGGCTGAATTGACTGTTTTTAGTTAAAGAGTAAACATAATGTTGATAATATATTGCTATCTCTTAAATTATGTATTTGAAAATTATGCAAATCAACATTTTCATTGGCAAAATAGAAAACCCTGTTTAATTGGCTAGATAGAAAACCTTACATGTCTGATCAAATGCAGACAGGTTTGTAGGGTCTATGTCTACAGAATGTGGCACAAGGCTCTGTTGAATTGCCAAGCCACAAAGATCTGCACAGAGTAGTGTTGTACACTCATTGAAGAACACTCCACTCCCACTCATGGCCAGGACAGAAAATACTGGTAAAATTGATGCTGAAAAATATGGTGACAGCCTTCAACTGAAGGCTTGACACTATTCTGTTTATTATCCATGCCACACAAGTATTCAAGAAGATTAGCTATAGATCTGTTAGACTTGTCAAGGAAATCAGCCACCGGAGAATAACTATTTACCAGGTAACAGTGGATTAAGAAGCAACTTTTATACTTGTTGAATGTTAAACAAAAGAACTGCTTCAGTCATTAAGGTGACCAACATATCTGGTAACTTTATTTTCTGACTAGATCAACTAGCTTCACTGAATAAATGTTACCAACATCTCTCCAGTGATACCTTTTTGAAGTACATTTAGCATCTTTTAAAAGAAGGAAAGACCTAATCCAAAAACTCCTATGGATTCACAATAGCAATTAACTTGATAGTTTTGTTTTGTTTTTTTGTTTTTTTTTTGTTTAAACTACAAAGAATTTAGAGATTTATCAGTCAGTTTTTAAAAAGTTAAGATTCATTGTTGAACAATTATGCAGGTTTACTTTTATTTTTGATAGTCATTTATTTGTAAGTTATTTTGCTCAACAAGCTTTTACTTAGTTAATTTTGCATTTTACTCGATGGGCTTGTCATTGGCAACTTTTCATTGCTTTGGCAACTTTAGTGGTCTTTGCATTGTGCAGAACATTTACTTATTCTTACCATACTTGGCTTGCAATTTTGGTAAGATTTTTGCCATATCACCCTGTTTTACTTATAGCTGAGGACAGGGGGTTCATACCTTTCCCAAGAACATTATTGCCCAGTCAACTGGGGCTGTAGAATACACCGACTGCTTCTCTGCAGAGGGGGTAAGACCCCCCACACACACACTAAACAATCTGATGGTGAGGTTCCAGCAATGCTGGAGCTTTGGGGAATGCGGAGTACCCTTCATTGCTATCGCTCCCAGGTCCACTCTGGCCCGGAGTGGTAGCACCTGATAAGGGTCCTATCTATGGGCTAAATAGAACTAACAGCATACTTATGCTAAACTTAATTGTTTGAGTCAACTGAATAGCTTGAAATAGAAATGTTTTTGACAATTAAACCGTACTTAAACTGCATGCTTATGCTTAACTGAATTATTTGAAATAGAACTGTTTTTGACATTAAAACTGTATTTACACTTAACTGAATTGTTACATTATAACTGCTTGAATAGTTTGAAATGGAAATGTTTTTGACAAACTGTACTTATGCTAAACTGAATTGTTTTAAATAGAACAGATTATTTACATAAAGATGGATTTAGCGTTAAATAACCTACAAAGGTCGATATGCCATAAAACCCAACAAAACCAAACCTACTTATACTAAACTGAATTAGCTAAATGAGAACTGCTTGACTAAACTGAATAGATAGAAAAAAATGTTTTTCACAATTAAACTGTACTTACATTTAAACTGTGTGCTTATGCTAAACTGAATTATTTGAAATTGAACTGTTTTTGACATTGAAACTGTACTTACACTAAACTGAATTATTATATATAACTGCTTGAATAGTTTGAAATAGAAATATTTTTGACAATGAAAACGTGTACTCATGCCAAACTGAATTGTTTTAAATAGAACTGAATATTTACATAAAAATGGATTTGGCATTAAATAACTTACAAAGGTTGATATGCTATAAAACCCAGCAAACCCAAACCCAAGAACATTAATTTCAAGTGAATACACAAATTCAGGATTTGAACTTTGCTTGCCTATTCATTTTCCATGTCAATATCCATCACATCACTGATGCCTCAGTAACCTTATGAATGGATGAAAAAGTTAATCTTTTACTCGGTTTGGAATAAGTTGTCACAAAACAATTGTATTATATGGTCATTTCGTGATTGAATAATGTTAAAAAAAAAATTTTTATTTACAATGTTATCTATTACTCTAACAAATTTTTCTTTGGTTCTATTTCAGGTATTCTCTAAAGAATACATCAATTTACTGCTGACTATCTATTTCTTTGCTCTTGGTGTGTTAGCATTAGCACACATAAACAGGTATTTTCTTTCTTACGATATACTAATGTTAGCAAATAACATTTAGAAAATACTTTCTCATATATATATATATATATATATATATATATATATATATATATATATATATATATATATATATATTTCCCCTCCACCCCCATTTCATGAATCATTGAACTTTTCTACATAGATATTTTGCAATATAAACGTTCTAAGTTTTATGCAAATATATCTCTAAATGGATTGTTAAAAAAAATACTAACCTCAAGAAATTTCTTTCTTTTTTTTTTTTTTTTTTTTTTTTTTTTTTTTTTTTTTTTTAAGTAAGCTACAAGACTATGAAATCCTTAAAGTTTATTTTATTTATTTATTTATTTATTTTTTTTTAACTGGAAATTTTTTTTATGTATCCATATGAATATTTAAAGAAATATCAATGACTGCTGAATAAGATTTTGGGTGTTTACAGGTTTTACAAGCTTCCTTTAGGAAACTTGTATGGGTACTTTAGATTAATGACTAAAAAATGATGTTCTATTATACAAAATGGTAAACATGGGATGATGGGAGGAAATTATCTCTTTAACAAATGCTTTGAACTTGGCTTTTTCATTATATTTACTCTTATTTGGTCTTAGCAATAAATCATCATAATTTATAATTATTAGCCAACCATTGACTAAAAGAAAATTCCTTATCTCCCTACAGAATTGATATGCAAGTAGAGGTATGTCTCTAAACTTCATAAGGCAAGTAGATGCCTAACGAGGAAAAATTCCTTAACTTGTATAAAAGTTTTTTTCATTGAAAACTTACTATTAGTTAGATTTGGAGAAAAAAAATTATAAAAATTGTGTACACTGTATAGAAATAACCATTTTAAATGAATAAAAAAAATAATAATGAAATCAGCTAATGATGTAATTTTAATAACACTTTCAGTATTCAATAAAAAGGTTTTTACATTTCAAATTTTACACTACTTTATTTTAAAATTTACTTATGAAATATGTGCTACATTGACTTTTTAACATTTCAAGATGTGTGTAATATATAGTAACAAATGAATTCGATTTGAAAAATATTGCTTTTCTTGACAACTTTAGTTTTGTTTGGTAACTTGTATGCTTATGGTCGGGGGGCGGGTGGGAGTCAATTTAAATTCTCTGAAAATTTTCATCTATAAATTTCTTTTTTCACTTACTGTAACTGTACCAAACTGAGATTTTATTAATCACAAGCAGTAACCACTGCCAATATAGATCACTTAATGTTGCTTAACCAATAAATAATACTAGGTTTTTCATATATATATATATATATATATATATATATATATATATATATATATAAAATCTTGCAATTAATCTTATTTTCTTAGATTTTGGGAATAAGATATGGGCAAATCGATAAATTGGAAAACGTCAGTTGCTTCCCCCTAACAGTTGCCCTCCATAACCATTACACAAAGTAACTGTAGTATTACCATAACTTATCTGTTGGCGTCGATGAGCAGCCTTAATTGGGTAATTTTGATATAATCTTTTTTGTCTTAAGACAAAACAGTTGTCACTATGCCTGGTGATAGATGTCCTATGCAGACCACCTCCAACTGAGGTCTATTTCAAAGACAATAGCAATGTCTGTGAGGCCTGCCTAAGACCTTCAATAGCCATGTGGAGCTGTAAGTAATGTTTTCTGAATTGCCCAACTACCACTAAAGATCCAGTCGTACAGTTCATCTCAGCTCTGCCTATTTTTGGTTACATTGACCTGCCTAATATTTAGGAATAATACTCTACCTTTCAGCATGTGCTAATATTTTCTGTTCTTTCCTAGGGTTAACACCAGTCTGATCATCTTTGTCATTTTTGGTTATGGTTTTATATTTAATTGGTATAACACTCTCCCTGATATTCCCTTCCTCCTTATCAATGTCAAGCAGTCAGTCAGATAATGCTGTTTGCATTGAGACATATTGATTCAATTCATGCATATATGGATATTTTTGTCATTTCTCTGCTGATTTGATGAATTACCTTTCCTTCTCTCATTCCTTATATCTTTTGTTTCATCTTTTCAATTTCTCAGCTTTCTAGTTACTATCTTGTCACTGTAATTAGATTTGAGTCTCGGTCTCTTGAACTCTTGAAAGTCATGGTCATCTTTTGTAGTAGTGGACAAACTCTTATGTGGCAATAATAGACTGATTCTTTACATTTGACATTCCAGAATATTTGGGAGAGTCTGTATGGCATAACAGCTAAAGTGTTAGACTGGGGCCTCTAAGTAAATAAGTTCAAACTCCAGTTGCATTCACTTTTGGCTTAATGCCCTTGGAAAAGGTATAGAACCTTCTTGCCCTTGCAGCTAGGGGTTAAGTAGTATCATTGCTGTTTTAAGAGAGAAAAAAAAAAAATTTTAATTTTTTTTTTTTTATTATATAGCTCTGGCATTGAATAACCCATGAAGGTTATGCCTTTAAACAAAGAAACAATAAAATCAAACCAGAATAATTGGATTTGTTATTGAGATAGTTTACCAGTATAAGATCTGAAGGCAGTCACTCGCTTTTTGTAAAGATCCATTTTTACATAACATACAAAACTCAGGAAAAAAATCAGTTAAAGCCAACAAAGTAATACTTAACTAAATAAGATAGCTTAAAAGTAAATCTCTTCAAAAAAGTAATACTATACAAAAATTATTGCCACATTAGTTTTCACTCACTCTTCATAAACATATTACATAAATTTGTGCAGCATTTCTTGTTAGTTTTAAGGATCAGCTGAACAAATTAATGGAAAGTGACTTCATATTCTATTTAATGAATGCTTATTTCATTAGCAATCTTATCTAGCAAGAAATACATTCACTGAAGCAATAAAATTGTTGCAAGTTAATCTTTTTGTCTTTCTCTCCAGTCCTTTCATAGCCCAAGTGATTCCCAGTTCTTTTCCTAATAAGGAATATCATCTGATTTTCACACAAGGGAAAGGAGACAAGAAAGAAGGTAAATATATTTGTTTCTGAAACTATAAACATTTCAAATCTTGTACTCGATTATGAAGTACTTATTTCTCTTGGCAAACCCCTTAAACAGGCCTACTGCCCTGTCAGCTGGGGCTCTAGAATATGTCAACTGCATCTCTGCAGAGGAGTAAAAGTCCTCTCCTCTCCCCAACAAAACTATCTGTTGGCCATGGAAGGTGATTCATAATGCTTGAAGACAGGATCCTGGTGGCTGAGCAGTCTGCGACCTTGTAACTATAGTCATGTGACTTGCGACACTCCACTAAGACCTTAACTGGGCTAGATTGGTGGTCAGAGACCAAAACTAATGAATCAGCTGGTTACGTCAAGCCCTAGCACCTATGATTGTCCTGATTATATTCAAATTGCTCTTGTGGCAAATAAGTACCCAACACTATTTTTATGTTAAAGGTGCCAAAAGAGAGTAGCTGAGGGTCAATTACACTAAGATAGCAATACTTGAAACCTTTTGTGTGCCTACAAGTGAAATCTGGCTCATTTAAAAATATTACCCAAGAATGTGTGTGTGAGAGAGAAAACAGCATTTGGCATTAAATAACCCACAAAGGTTGATATGCTATAAAACAACCAAACCTAAATAGAACTGATACTCCTGTAATTTGCTCTTGGAAATCAAAATGATCAAACATATTGGGGATATTTTAGAAAAAAAGGTCTGTAAAGTGTTATTGTCCAATTACTATAGTGATGATTTCTTAAATGCTCCTTTTGGTTATTTCTCTAATTTATTAATTTTTCTATTTGATAATGCCTTTCAGCTTCTATGCTTACTCCAAACTTTTGAAATTTATTTCCACACTCAGGTTCAAGCATAGATGTACACAAGTTTTGTTTTATAGTTCTGTTGGCATTACAGCCCAGTTGGCTGGGCCTGTAGAATACACCAACTGCATCTCTGCAGAGCGGTAAGATCCCACCCTCCTCTCAATGATTGTCCTAGATATGGCACTAAACAATCTAATGGTGAAGCTCCCAAACGTTGGAAGTTTGGGGAATGCAGAGTACCCCTTCATTGCTATCGCTCCCAGATCCACTCTAAACTGGAGTGATAGCCCTGATAGGGTCCTCTCTATGGGTTAAAGAAAACTGTTTGACATTTAAACTGAGTGCAAACAAATAACTTATGCTAAACTGAATTGTTTGAAATAGAACTGTGTAAACAAATGACTGATGTTTAATTGAATTGTTAGTGATGCATAACAATACTTGGAACCATTCAACTCTGTGCAATAAGTAATGTTAAATAGAATAATTAGTATTGAATTGCAATACTTGTAACTACTTCATTATGTACAAACAAATGAGTTATATCGAGTAGAATTATAAGTGTTAAATAGCAATACTTGAAGCCGTTTAACTGTGTGCAAAAAAGATCAGGCTCCTTTTTTAAAGATGTTAATCAACAAAATGTGTTTACGAATCACATATTTAATATACATGTATAAAAAGGATTTGGCATTGAATAACCTACAATAGTTGATATGCCATAAAAACCAACCAAACCTGTTGATATTAGACTCTTCAGACCAAACTTATTCTTGTATTGTAAATGTTTTCCAAGATTAGTTGCTTATTTCTACAACTCTTTTTATAATCTAATTTGGTCATCTCGACTAAAAAGGCAAAGTAAATATTCTCAGCTTTTGAGGAAAAGAAAAATTGACAAGATATATATAATATGATGTACTTAAGCTAATCTATTTCAAACAAATATTTGAAATGTTTAAATTATATAATGGTTGGAATTTCAGTATTGTTAGATTTGACAATTTTGAACAAATTCAGGAAGAGGTGCAAATGGAGAAATCTTCATAACAAGATGAAAAATCTCCCCAAAGTAGGTTTTTAAATTACAGAATATCTAAAACTGTAGTTAAACTGTTTAATTTAATCGGGTTTCCATAAAAACTTTAAGGGTTCAAAATAACTTACTGAACAAGTGATTAGTAGATTCTCTTTAAATTGCTAACTAAAATGTAAGCTAATTTTTCTTTTTTGTTGCAGAAGTTATAAATTATGAATTTGACAGAAAAGACCTGATCTGTCTGTTTGTGAGCTGTTTAATTGGTTTGTGGTATGGAATACAAAAAGTGAGTATGACTTATTGATTTGTTTGCTTCTTGTATACTGAGTCCTCTACCCTAGCTACTGCTTATTGTGCGTTTAGAACTTCTTTCACTGCCTTATTGATTCTTTACTAGACTATTAATTCTTGGTTCATTGTTTTCCTCTTAATATTCCTATTACTCAGTCAATTTAAAACATCTTAAAAGTACTTTGCAAGTTTGAAGTTCTCAGTTAGCGTAGTAGATATTTACATTGAAAAATCTGTGTTCACAATTTGCCAGTAGTATGAGTGGGTGGCATATATTGTAGAAAATGACTTTGTCTGATGGTAGCATTTTAAAGTTAATCTGTGGTGTATGCTAGTTTTGTAATTGATTCAGTGCTACAAAAAGTAATCTTCATATAGAAACGAGCCATAACATTTCTACCCTCAAAAAACAAAGATCCCACAAACCCTACCAGTTATAGACCTATAGCTTTAACAAGCTGCACCTACAAAACCCTCCAAAGGATGATCAATTTAAGATTAACATGGTTCCTTGAATCCATCAACCTCCTCTCAAACCTACAAAAGAAGTACCATAGACCAAATAGTCCGTATAGAAACTTTAATCAAGGAAGCATTCATCAAAAAAAGAACATCTGGTTGCAGTCCTCTTTGACCTAGAAAAAGCCTACAATACAACCTGGCCATATAGCATACTCAAAGACCTCGGCCTACAAGGCAGACTCCCCATCTTCATAAAACACTTCCTAGAAGACTAGACCTTCTGAACACGAATAAATAATACTCTCCAATTCAAAACAATAAGAAATAGGTGTACCTCAGGGTAGTATGTTATCCTATTCATGATTAAAATAAATGAAATAACCTGTGTCCCTCCCCGAAATCAACAGATCATTATATGTCAACAACTTTCTCGTTTGTTATGGACCATGAAAAATGGTTTTAAAATCTCTAGCAATAAAACCAAATGCATGCATTTTTGCCAAATCCACAAAATGTATAATCAACCCACCCTAACATTAAATGGCTCTGAAATACCCATGACCCTGCAATATAAATTCTTAGGCATTATTCTTGACCCAAAACCCTCCTTCATCCCACACATTAAACAACTGAGGATCAAGTGCAACCAAACTATCCAACTCCTGAGAACCATAGCCCACCCTGACTGGGGTGCTGATGATAATAAATAATATTTAAAACAAAAAACACACACACACCCTAACCAAACTATACAGATGTCTAATACGATCAAAACTTGATTATGACTGCTTCATATATGGAGCAGCCAGAAAATCCCATCTTAGAGAACTCAAAACTATCCATCACCTGGGACTCCGTATTGCCCTAGGAACCTTCACTACCTCTCCAATTGAAAGTTTATACATAGAAGCCAATAAATCCCCACTTTTCTTGAGAGTATATAAGCTTGCACTCCAATACTATATTAAACTCATTTCATTCCCCCCCCCCCTGCCTATAATTACATCATGAAAATAAGATACAAAAACCTTTTCAGAAATAAAGAAAAGGCCATTAAATCTTTTTAATCTAAGAATTCAAACCCAAAATTATACATAATACAATCCTCCCCAAAACACCATGGACCATAAACCAACCAATAATAAAGCTAGATCTAACCAAACTTTCCAAAACCAAAACACACCCCATCACATTCCAAGAGAACTTCCTCAACATCCAAAACAACTTCCCAGATCACCACCACATCTATACAGATGGATCCAAACAGAGAATCCACACAGTTGGTTGTTCTGCTGTCTTTGAAAACCAAGAACTGTTAAAACGTCTCCCAAATGAATCCTCAATCTGTAGTGCAGAAGCCATAGCTATTGACCTAGCCATGAACATTATAGCTAATCAAAAATCCTCTAAATTTATCATCTATTCAAACTCCAAATCAGTCTCTCCAAGATCTACAGAGCAAAGATTCATCAACTCCTCATCATAAGACTACTAGATAAAATGAACAGTCTTTCTAAAAATAATAGCATCATTTTTACTTAGATACCTAGCCACATTGGCATACAGGGAAAAATGAAAGAGCAAAGCCCCCCTGGGGGGGGCTCCTGATACATATATCCAATGCAAAAATTCTGTACACTGACCTAAAACCACTTCTCAAATTTATACTTGAGAAATGGCTAAGATCTTGGGATGATCAAACACAGAAAAAGCTCCACCGTATTCAAGATACCATAGGTGAATGGCCAGCAGGTTACAGAAGAAATAGGAAAGAAGTGATAATCTCCAGACTTCGTATTGGTAACACCCACATTACCTATTCACACCTCCTAAAAGGGGGAAGACCCCCCCACCTAGTATGTTCAACATGCAAAGTACCTCTCACAGTCAAATGCTTCTCATAAACTGTGACAAGTTTAGACAAATTTGCCCAAGACATTACCAAACAAACAATTTAAAGGATCTCTTTAAAAACTTCAGAGAAAATCTTAAGCTTTCTAAAAGGAATCAACCTCTTCATCAAAATCTAGTCAAATATCATAAAACATAACCAAAACTCATACCCTAAAAGCTAAAACATGCACAAAAAAAACTGATTTAACCCTTCTGGCATTAAATGATCCACAGAGGTTGATATGCTATTAAACAAAACTCAAAGTAATCTTGTACCAGACTTGGTCTTTGTAAACTAAAATGGCTTGGACATTTGAAGATTTTGATGAAAATATTTTGTGTGGTTGTTAAAAGAAAAAAGGCAAAACACTTTTTAGCGACAAAAGTTTTAGCTAATATGGGATTGCTGATTTAGAAAATGGTACCCATTTTCTGCCTATCAAGTTAAGCTATGGGATACTCTTAATTTAAAAGTAAGCTGAGTATGCTCTATTTATTCTTTGTCTTTGTACTGTAAACCATCTCTAAATATTTGCCCAGTAGGCTGGGGCTATAGAATACACTGACTGCACTTCTGCAAAGAGGTAAGACCCTCCCCAATGAGTGTTTTGCATATAATACTAAACAATCTGATGGTGAGGTTCCGGTAATGCTGGAGCTTTTGGGGAATATGGGGCACCCCTTCATTGCCATTGCTTCCAGGTCCACTCTGGCCCAGAGTGGTAGCGTCTGATGGGGCCCTATCTATGGGTCAAATAGAACTAAACTACGTTGCTTGAAATAGAACTGTTTTGGCATTTAACTGTAAACAAAATCTATACTTATACTAAATTGAATTAGAACTGTTTGACTAAACTGAATAGCTTGAAATAGAAATTTTTTTGACAAACTGTGTACTCATGCTAAACTGAATTGTTAGAAATAGAACTAATTGTATAAAAATGAATTTGGCATTAAATAACCTACAAAGGTTGATATGCCATAAAACCAAAACAACTAACCATCTATAAATATAACAAAAATAAACTGGACAATTAAAACATTTTCAAGTTGGTCAATCTGGTTTGTCTTATTTTAGGACATCATTATAAAAAATAAAAATGTTAGTTCATATTGTGGTTCCTTAATTCATAATTGCCTAACTCTTAAGTTTTTATATATTGCCTATGCAACACAATTCGGATTTTATTGGCCTAGTGGGTAGAGTGTTCACCAATGACCTGGGAGACCAGGGTTCAATCCTGGTCGAGCCATACCAAAGACTCAAAAAAATAGTACTTGATACTTCCTTGCTTAACACTCAGTATTATAAGGTATGTATCAAGAGTCAAGTGGAGCAATCCAGGGAAAGGAGTAGCACCCAACCCTACTACCTCTGTGTAGTAGCTATTGAAAAGGGACCCTTTGGGCTGCCCTTGATTGCAGTTGCCAATTTTACTTATATAATACCATTCCCCCCCCCAAAAAAAAAAAAATTAGCCAGAAACAACTTTGAAACTTAATTCCCACCAGAAAAATATTAATTTTGTTGGCCAGTGCTATCAGATATATTATTGCTCATTTATAATACAATCGAATAATATTGCTGATCTCAGAAAAAATACTTGACCATCTTATTTGTTCTTCTCAATGGTCTTAATCTGAATGGCTGCAAGTCAAAATATTCTGTATCAACATTAAATATTAGGACTAATCTATAAATCCGATTTCATTGTTATTTCTCTTTGTAGTAGTACCTAATTGTATTATGAAAATTAATTTGCCACCTTTGCTTCAACAGTGCTAAGCAATAAATACTTCCATATGCTAGCATCATATTTAGTTATATTTAAAGTTTAATTTAAATCCCACTTGTCTGTACATAATCATGAGACTTGCTTAGCATTACCCTCACTTTTTTCTACCCTTACAAGATAAAGATAAAAGCAAAAAAATTTTATCTTTTTGAGATTACTTCAAAATTACATTCCTACTGATATTATCTAATCTATTTGGCAAATTTAAATGTTGGTAAATTTGTACACGTATTTAAATACTTGACTCTTAAAATTCTTTTGATTTCTTTCAGCATTGGATTGCAAACAATCTATTTGGATTGGCATTTGCTGTGAATGGTGTAGAGTTGCTCTCTCTGAATCGAGTTAGCACAGGTTGTATCCTGTTAAGTGGGCTTTTTCTCTATGATATCTTTTGGGCAAGTACAATTCTTAATGAATTTGAAAATAGTTCACATTTAGTAGACATGGCTAGTAATCTCATATCTACTTTTATATTAAATAGCATATAAGTAGTTATGGATAAAAAAAAAAAAAATAATCAAATGTTAGCTCTCCCTTAAGAAAAGGTCACTTAATTCAATGATTTTTTTTTTTTTTTTTTTTTTTTTTTTTTTTTTAATTTTTTTTTTTTAGAAAAATAATTGCCGACTTGGCCCCCCCCCACTCTAAACTGTTGAGGAGCTTTGTGCTATTATGCAATGTTTTATTTACATTTCTTTGGGAAATGACTAAAATCTGAAACTAAATTGGTGGCTAATTAATACAGAAAATAGTGTTTGAATATAATTTACTTGGATTTCTATTTATATAAAATAAAAATGGAACTGGAAAAATAGTCCTTGATATACTAAGATTCAAGTAGTATCTTCATATTTGTCTGGTGAAATGAGTTTTTCAATATTTTTTTTTCTTCTCTCCAGGTATTTGGGACCAATGTTATGGTTACTGTGGCAAGATCTTTTGAAGCACCAATAAAATGTAAGTTAACTCCCCTTCCCTTCTCCTCACAACTCTAGAAAAAAGGTCTTCTTCATCTCGGCTTGTACAATTCTTGCTATATTTTCAATCTTTCTGTCAATGTCAATGAAAAAATGTTTTTGCAAAGTCTGGTATTTGTTGGTTGTAGAAGTTACCAAAAAAAAAAAAAAAAAAAAAATCTGAATAGTAAAAAAAATCATGCATAATAGTAGTAATTCTAGTCAAGTAAGAACATTAAGTTTATAAGTCCCAAAAATTCACTCTGAATTGTCCAGCAAGACACATCCCTAAGCTTCTAGACGATCATCTGGAGGTTGCAGGTTCAATCCTCACTACAGGCGAGTAACAATACAGGAATACTTAACACTTGTACCTGGTTAACGGAATCAGAACAGGACGCACACACACACACACACACACACACACACACACACACACATGGATTCAATAAAGGACAGTTTGAAGTTCCATGAAGGTTTCCGAGTTTGACAAACACCTGAAGAAGGCTGAAGGACAAATTGGCCGAAACGTTGTGGAAATAATAAAGATGAAGACAATAGTCCGAAAAACCTTAATGATAAAAATCAACAAGCTTCGTCTCAGAAATTTTGACAACTATTTACTATCAGATCTATGGAAGTGCTAGTTTGATTCAAGGGCAAGCAAGAGACAGTTGTTTGTAGTATTATAAAGGTACCATAAAAATCTAATTTTAAAATCTTGATTTATTCTTGTATTGAGTAATATTTCTGGCAGGAGGATTTCTATATTTTGACTTAAATATTAGTGGGAATTATGATCTCCCAAGCAAGGTTGCTTGATAATGTTCAGGAAAAATAATTTTTTCCAAACTTATTAACATGGTTGTTAACTGACCTGAAAATATACGCACTGAGGAGGAAATTTAATCAGGTAGTCGAGTTATATGAAATATCAATTAGGATATTTCCTCTTATCTAGATGCTTAAATTTCTTATCCTTATTAACACAGCCTGTCTTAATGTTTTATATTTTCTATAATTCAACTTAATATTTGGTGCTTAAATGTGCTTAATCATCATACACTATCATGGTGGTAGCAAATTATTTGTTGGATTGCAAATGAGTAATTTTTTTTTTTTTTTTTACCGCAGTATTTTAAGTTTTAAACTTAATCTTTTGTTTTCACTTTTTATGATACTCCAAGATGTTATTAGAAAAATGGAAAATGAGTTTGGTTGGTTGATTGTTAAAGACCCCTTCAAAAAGGGAACATACCAAGTCGTAGCTAGATGTGATACTTTCTCAGGATAATGTGAGATTGTTGGTTTAATAAAACTGAAATGAGTTAGAAGAATTTTTTCTTTTCTCTTAAAACTGAAAGTTTGTGCTAAGAATATTACCCTTTAAAGGTCTCAGTGTATATCCTCTCTGCATTACAAAAGAATCAAACATTAACTTTTGTAATAACTAATCAGCTTTTTTCCCCTCTCATATCTTTGATAGAGAAATGCCTCTTGCTACCTAGTTGGTCAGTGATTTTAGCTTTTTGTCTAGGAAACAGTTGTAGTCAATAAATCAGTTGGATTGCTGTTTTTTTTTTTTTTTTTTTTTTTTTTTGCTCTTTCATTTTATACATAATCTCAGTTGAAGTGACTGGAAAGATTACACTGGGCTTTTTCTTGTCTAAGGAAATAGGTTTTATTGGGTTTTTTTATTTTTATTTTAAGGGGGTGGTTCTTACATAGAACAGTATCTGGTAAATTGTTTACTGCAAAGTAATCCTATTACTCACTGTTGTTAAATGTTTGACTTGTAGGATTTTAAGATAGGTAAAAATCCCAACCACAGGTGTATTAGCAACTACAGAGACTTGCAAGAAGCCAAGCTTATATTGAGGATCTAGACAAAAGGTAACTTGTCAAATTTATCTCCCTAAGAAAATGTAGTTCATTCTGCTGAGCCTCTATAATACACCAACTGCATGTTGGTCGTGAGGTAAGGCCCACTCCCCATGTATCCTGGACGTGATACTAAAACATCTGAGCCATTTATGACACTGTGTGGGTTATTTACAACACTAGTAGTTATGCTTTATGAGCTGGTAAAAACCACACAGGTCAATATTTACATCCATCAAAATATCATTTGGGTGAGAAGTTTCTTACAATATTCAACTTCACAAAACCAAAGTTTTGTTGGTTTTTTTTTTTTTTTTTTTTTGTTAAATACATTTATGATCATTATCTCATATACTGCTTTTAACAATTGGTAAACAATTGACACAAAAATTAAAGCAATTATAAGACAGACAAGTGGCTGGTCAAATGTTATTCATTTGTCTTGTAGCCCCTGCAGCTTTGCTTTTTGATTGTTCTTACTTGCAGACGTTGAGTGCACTGTCTTTCTGCTTCTTCTCCAGTGGTGTTCCCACAAGACTTACTTGAAAAAGGACTGGCTGCTAACAACTTTGCCATGCTAGGACTTGGAGATGTTGTTATCCCTGGGATATTCATTGCCTTGTTGCTCAGATTTGATGTCAGGTAAGTATTTGGCTTCAGCATTCTCCCCCGTCTTTAACATTCACTTGTTTTTCAGAAAATTTACTTAATTCCTGTTCAAAAAGAAACATGTAAATTCCAGACCCATTTCCCAACTGCAAATTAATTGGACAATCAGAGCATCATTTAAAGATTAAAAAAATGAACCATATTCTATAACTTCCAAGATCAGGTTTCAATTTTTGACATGCCTCTGTATACAAATAGAACCCAAGTGATCCTGTAGCAATCATTACTTTTGTGTTAGGCAATAAAAACTTTAATATATATTACTAATTACAACCTTCCCTTCATAAATTTTTTGGTGCCTGAGATATATATAACTTGTGTGTGTAACTGACCAACTTGTTCACAGTAGAATCTTAGATAACTTCAAACGTATGTAAGGAATAAGTGAATTCTCTGCCAAGAATGAAAAGCAGTAGCAGTTAAGTCAAATTTTAACTTTTTATCCCATTTTATTTTCAGTTTGAAAAAAGGCTCTAAAACTTATTTCTATGCAAGTTTCTTGGCCTACTTCCTTGGATTGGTTGCTACAATCTTTGTGATGCATGTTTTTAAACATGCTCAGGTAAGTTCTTTATTCATCATCCTTTGGATAACTTCAAATATGTTACCCCCTCCTCCACATAAAAAAGTTAGCATCTACAATTTTTATAAATTAACTAATCAAAAACATTTCTCAACTTATTCCAGCTATTATGTAATTTTCTTGAATAAAATATATATTACAGTAAACTGAAGCAAAGATTATACGAAACTAAAATCACTGACTATATGAAATATAGAACTTTTAATATACAATATCCATACATGTGACCACTTTAATTCTTAAAAAATCTGCACATACAAAATTTGCTCAGTTGAAACATTTTTCTTTTCCAAATTCAGCCTGCATTATTGTACCTGGTTCCAGCTTGTATTGGAGTCCCTTTAAGTGTTGCCCTTCTGCGTGGAGAAATCAAAGAGCTGTTTAGGTAAATGTCTTTGTGTGTGTGTGTGTGTGTTTGTTTTTTTTTAATCTTGGAGTGCAAATAGAATGACTAAATCCATAAGCTATTTTTTTTTTTTTTTTTTTTTTACTTGGTATTGTAAAGATTTTTTTTTTTTTTTTTTTTCCTCTCCAGTTATGAAGACCACAGTGAGAAAACACCAGATCCAGCTGTGTCAGCCATCAGTAGCAGTGCAACAGGAGATAAGAAGGCTCAGTAGGGCTGGCTCTTGGCTGGGCCCTCTCCACACCACCTGTCCACTGCAGCAGCAGGGGCCAGCCCTTGGTCTCATTTCTAGTTTCTCATCCGTGGAGCTCCTCTTGCTCCAGCCACATGACACTCATCTAAAGGTGGCATATCTACTTGGCTGTCACCTACTCCCCTCTTGTCAGAGCCATTGTAATATTTTATGGATTTCCACATTTATTTATGCTGGCCTTCTTCTCCTCCTATCCTTCATTAATGCTGCTGCCACATGGCTTTCATTGAACATTGCTTCTACAAATAAAGGATTGATAAAAAACCAAAAAACTTTCATTGTAAATGTTTTACTTCCTTTCACTCGGTTTTTAAAAAAAAAAACAAAGCAAGAAGCTCTTACTCTGGTATAACTTACCTTGGGAATTTAGATAATTTCACACACATATTCATGCAAAACATTTTATATAAAATTAATAACTCTTGTGTGGCAAGAAATATTTTGGTTTTATTTATTTTTATTTCAAATCTGCAAAGTCAAGAAGCCTTTACAGTTCTTAAAGGAAAAAATTGAGCTAAAAAAAGTTTTCTCCCCTTTCAAATAAAAAGAAAAATCCTTTTGTTTAAAAATATAAAAAAAATATTTGGTCTGTAATATAAACACTTTATAAAGAGGAAGGAAAGTCAAATTAATATACAAATATTTATACTCTTCACATATTGCAAATTTTACAAGTACAGAAATGTGTGAAAGACTTTCCATAATGATAACACTTGGGAATTGTTTCCCTCCACTCTTACATGACAAACCCTAAAATAATAGCTTATGTAACTAGGGTAGACTTTTTATTAATATATATATATATACACACACACACACACACACGTACACAATGGTGAGCAGAGGGCAAAAATTTGCCCTGGTATAAATAACTACTATCAAGCTTTCATGAAAAATCTTATGAAAAATCTTACCAATCAATAGTGAAATAATGAGTAATTTTCCCCTACCCAAGATTGGGTAACCTTTCTACTTAACAACCCGAGCCATCTTGAGTGCATCATTCAAGTTAACCCCCCCCCATACACACCTAAGCAGGAACAACAAAATACAAATATTGCAATAGCTCAGTTGTGTCTAAAGGGGGAAAACAATAGTTTCAGCTATACTGTAGGCCCCCAAACTTAAATGCCTTATAACACCACAATGTTAACATTAAAGCTTTTACTAAGAAGTTTATAATCAAAGGTTGGGAGAAGGGAAGGTAACCAGAACTGGCAGAATCACAGGTATGAAAATTGAATAAAAGAGAAGGGATCAAGAATCCTTAGTTTATCTAAAACATGAGTATGTTTAAAAAAAAAAAAAAAAACACAGCTGCTTTCCTTCCCCCTCTTCTGTAGGAGAATCAAACTTAGCTTAAGAGAATACCTGCATGAAGTTCATAGAAAGAAAATTATTTCTTACAAGTCAACTGTTCATATAATGAGTTTTGCTGGTACAGGTATAATCAAGCCAAAGTTGAAAGCAGAGATTTGTAATCTGGTTGTGAGATCATTAATACTTTATTAGATGACAAAACTGAAATAGTGCATCTAATTGCAAAGTCTGTAAAAAATATACTATTTGATTGGCTGGCAGGGTTGGATGAGATGAATGTTAAGAGAATTTTGCTTTTTTTTTGTTACTGTTCTTTTTGCATAAAAATGACAGTCAACATAAATTTCAATAAAGATGACTAAGAACTGATTAATAACAAACATCAGTCGCAACAAACTCTTAAATCTTATTTATTTTGACATGTAAGTAATTTGGGACTTACATTGATGTTTATGTCTTCACAAGTACAAAAAGTATGTAGTGTTAAAAGAGGGGATTGATTACTACCACCACAGAAAAAGTAAACCGGTTTACCGATTCGTATCAGCATATGGGACACTTTCTTACCACCATTATTATTACTGCAATCAACCATTGCTTTGGTGCCAAGAGTTCTTGTTGAAGATAGAGGGCCAGACAAGTAAAAGTATTGAGCAACAATAAAGGCAGGAGGAGGGGAGAGTCAGAAAAGAGTGAGTCCTAAGAGTTTACTGAACCATGTTAAGACCCAATTCACTGCATTCATAAAGCAGTGTAAGTGCCAATTCAGTCAAATGGTGTTGACATCAGCTTCTGGGAAAAGAAGCCGGTGACAAAACGAAAAGAGCAGGGTTTGCAAATATTTAAAAATGATTGGATTGGGGGGGGGGGAGAGGAAAAAAAAAAAAAAAGAGAATGGTGGTTGGCAACAATGTCTTTATCTTGATCACATGATTGTTGCATCAACCAATGGCATTGCTCATTGGCAAAGCCACTTGAATGAATTGGAGAGGCCTGACTGAGTCCCATCAGTTGAGAAGAATAAAATAGGTGCTTGCAGATGCTTTGTAGCTACAACATCTTCAAAAGCAGCCTTCCTTCCAGCTTTCATCTGCACTTACTGCTTGAGTAGAGGCTGGAGCAGATGGACGCTCTAAAGGTTTGAAAGGGATTCCAGATCTATAAAAAAAAAAAAAAGTTCCAAAAATTAATGTTCAGTTAACCTTTTTTTTTATACATTATTGGATCACTAAATACCTATAACAAATGCACTGCAATTAAGGTAAAATCCTACATGTGCACCCATTCAAGTTCATTAGGGGGTGGGGTTAAACTAATTAGAAAAGACATAACCAGACAGAGAGAATGGTGGTGATAGTTTTAATGTTTTTTCCAGGAATGGGTGATCATTCTATGTTCAATTAGAATGTGAAAATGAAACTCTTATAAAATCTAAATTTCCCTCCACCCAACAATTTAAAATTAGTTCACAAAGGAAAAAAATTACAAGAAAATTTTTTCCCCTGCATTGAACTTGAATAAGTGCACAAGTAGAATAATACCACAAATATACTTGGGTAAGGTGAAAGCTAAGTACCATAATTATATGTGTATAAGATGCACCTCAAGAACGATATAATTAACTTTTTTACCAGACATTGCCTTACTTTTGGTCATCCTGTCCTGAATATAGCAACTCATATCAATAGTAGAAACACTGTTCTAGAAATGTCTACTGGAAGATGTGTTTAATTTTGTTTCTCCTAAAACTAAATTTAAATTAAATTTACTTACTACAAATTCTAAAAATTCAGTGGATATTATATACAAGAATGCCCCCACTCTTTGCAAGAATTTTGTAAAAAAAACAATTAGGGTATTCTAATTTACAGCCCCCTACAAGAAAATGCTTAATACTTCAAGTTTGCATAATCACCGATTATCTCCCCTGTTTTCAACCTGATTGATCACAAATAATGAAAAGTCTTTTTTTTTTTTTAAAAAAAAAAAAAAAAAACACTTGGAAAAAATTACTACGAAGGGAAGTTGCACAAATCAAACTTTTATTAGAAAACATTAATAAAAAATATTTGCTAAATAAAGTCTGTCAAGAGCCAGTTGATTCCTAAGACAGCCAGCCAGTTGAACAAATCTTACTAGTTTTATAATTGCTTCTTTCCCCCACCATCACAATTAGAAATAAGCTAATTTCTTTAAGAAAAAAAACTTTTGAGGATAAATTTAAAATGTTTCATCTTAAACAGATACATTACTTATATCTTCACAATTAAACTACTCAGGAGATAAAATTTTCCACCGTTTCACCAGAATATCATCCTAAAGAATAAATTTTTTTATCTTTTTAAAAAACTTATGTTTGAAATGTATATGACAAATGGCTTTCAGAGACCACTGCATTAACTTTTCTTAGATCATTTTATTTTATTAGATGCATATGTAAATTGAAACTGAAAAAAATAGGCAACTGAATAATAAATTTCTCTGTATGTTGTGAACAGATTACAGAATTGAGCACGAAAGGAAAAAAATGCAATTATTTCAGGAAAACAATTTTGGTAAAATATCCTAATAAATCTAAAGTTTCAAGATAATGGCACTTGTTATGATTTTAGTGCATTTGCATTTGATGTGAGAAAGATGATAAGAAAACTTACCTTTTGGGGGTTGGTAAGCTTGTCCTTGGAGAGACTGTTCCTGGCCTGGGTATTGATCTGCGTGGGGCAGAGGGGTGCGGAAGGTTGCTTCTAATTGGAGATGAGCCTCTTCTCATACTAAGAGGCTGTTTCAGGTGGCTCACTGATGGCGAATTTGGACGGCCTGGTTGCTGCAGCCGAGATGGGGGTCGTGAAGCCGACTCTGGAGTTCCTCCGGCTACAAATAACATGTCATCACTGCAAGTATCAAGGCTTGAATCACTTGAGTGAAGTGCAGGTGAAGGTGTCACTAGTTTAGAGACATTTGGTAGACTTCGACGCAACTCATCTATGGGAAAAAAGGAAAAGCCGTCTATATTTATAAGGGGAAAGTTGTGCTGATAGGATTTTATTGCAAAAAAAAAAAAAAAAAAAAAAAAAAAAAATGCCTTAGTGATAAGTTTTGCTTGAATCCTTTTATATATGACTAAAGCATGAAAATGATGTTCTTTATGTTAAAAACACGGGAGTTCAATCTTAATTTTTAGCTTCAAATGTCAATAGTTTAAATTTACTTAAAAAATATCTATCTACCTATAAAAGAACTATTCAAACAAAAAAACTTCATATTTAATCCATGTGTAGAAATATCTACAAATGCTACCACCACATTAAAGATTTCTCTAGTTTGTTATCTATTCAATCTGTTTCCTACACCAAATTACAATGGATAATTGTTTCATTTGTGATGCTTTAAACCCAATTATTTTGCTTCATTTTTTTTTAAAATCAGCTTCAGAACATAGTAATATTAGCTTGAAATGTACCATAGAAAAGACCTAATTGAAAAAAACAAAAAAAACTTGAGTATTTTTTTAAAGGTAAGTTTTATTACAAGTTCAAGCAACCACAAAATTCTTACTTTGAATAGGACCAATATGATATGCAGGCATCTTAAGTCATGTCAAGCATTTTCTTTTGATTTGGCTAAAAGATGATCTATTAAAAAATTAGTATCCTTTTGCCACCTTTCCAAGTAAAGTATAAGAGCTGTTTTTGTTTTTCTTTATCTTTATATCATATGCAAAGGAAAATATCGAAGTAGTTGCTGCAAGGGTTTTAAAAAAATAAAAAGAAGCTTATGAATCAATTGTCACCGTACCATGTCCTTGACTATTAACACAATTTATTTGTCCTTGACTTCCAAATGGACTGTCAGGTGGACTGTTTGGTTCAGAACTGTTTGAGGTCACACTGTGGCTGTTCCGTCGAGAGCATGAAAGACCTTCTGTAAAAAAAAAAAAAAAAAATAAATCATCATGATAACATTTAGATTAAAATTCTAATGGAAGTCAAATATCTTAAATTCTTAGAGAGTGTTCCATTAATAGAGAAGAAATAAGATAAGATAAGATATTTCATGTTGATTCAGTCATATCACAGTTTTTAATTTATTCTTCAAAACATGTTCAGAAAGGCTTTGGCTAAATATTGCTCAAAACCATTACAGTTGGCATTTACTTAATTCTCAGTAGAAAATACTTAATTGGAAGTTATTTACTAAGCTTAGCTTTATGATGACTAAAAGTATGTAATACTCAATGAAACTCAAACACACTAATAACGGTCTGTTAGCCTAGCTTGATAACCAGTACATCATGAAAGTCCCCCCTTACAAAAAAAAAAAAAAAACTAAGCCTAGTTTAGATTTAGCACAAAACTGAAAGTATAGAGCACTTAGCAAGAATCAAACCCTCTACTGAGTAGTAATTAATCATGTGTGTATATGAATGTAACTTTTTTTTTTACTGATAAATATTTGCAATAATTTTAACAGTATTTTTAGATAAGATAAATATTGTCTTGAAAATTTTAAAATTATCCAATGGTAAAATGCCCATAATTTATTCAGGTTATTTAAAAAACTGGCCACTGGCCTATTGGGTAGTGTTCACCAATGGCCCGGGAGACCAGAGTTCAATCCCAGGTCGAGTCATACCAAAGACTCAAAAAATGGTACTTGATATTTCCTTGCATAACCCTCAACATTATAAGGTATGTATCAAGGGTAAAGTGGAATAATCCAAGGAAAGGAGTAATGCTCTTCCCTACACCTCGGTGTAGTAGCTATTGAAAAGGGAGTCTTTGGGTCGCCCTCAATTACGGTCACCAACTTTACTTTTACTTTATTTCAAAAATAACATTTTTCAGCAAATCTTGTAATAGCATACTCTATTCAATTTATTAAAAGACTACTAAGCATAAATTCTGTTATTATTAATAAACTTTGCTCAAGGATTAAATTTAATTTCATTTTGTAAGAAGATATATTTGTTCATGAATTCTTTCATAATAATCACTTGACATACATTATCTAATATCCACAATATCTTAATATTACTTCATATGAGATTAGCTTTATGAGGTTTGTTGTATTCTATCTGACAACTGTATATTTGATAATTTAGATACGAGAGCACATTTCTGTAGATGTATTTCCAAGTGAATACTGAATGGTATACCATCTTAAAAATATTATGATTTATAGACATTGTAAAAATTAAGCAATGCTTATTCAATCCATAAATGGCTGAAAATACATGTCATAAGCAAAATCTTTGTTTTTTGAGCTACAACTGTTGCTTTTTCTAATTTAAAAAATGAAAGTAAAAAATAAAACAAAACAGAAAATAAAATAATACTTAACATAAGCAGCTGCCTCCTCAGCTACAAATGAATAAAACAGATGAAGGTTAAAAAAAACAAAACATTTTAGCTCACCTATTAGGAATTTCTGATTTTCAAAAGCAGAATCAGTTTAATATTTTATTAAAGTGATCATATTTGCTTTGATAACTAAAATAAGGAGCTGATATTTGGAATCAATCTTCCAACATGAAAATTGCTATAATTTTCAGCTGAAAGCTGTTAAAACCTTTTCTTAAAATCTTGATAAGAATGATCATTTCAAGACAATCTGCTACATTAAAATAAATAAATTAAATTCAATTTAAAATCTGTTCTGACTAATGACTAACAAAAATTGATTTTTGAAAAAATAAATATATTGAATGAGTTAAATAATTTATCAAGATCAATGGACAATCAATTTTCTGATCAGCAAAAACAAAAAAACAATGACAAAGAAGAAAATCAAACAAGAAATTTCATAAATTTTTTACAGAACTGCATTTTTAAACTATCTAAACAAGATAATAAAATCTTTGCATTCAATTTTACACACTTAACATTCAATGACTTTTTCCTATTTTTGTTTTCCTCAGAAATAAATATATCTAGGTAAAAAAAAAAAAAGTTTTTCCTAACCCTCTGTACAACTCATGGAAAAAAATGTTTCATGAATAAAGATTCTGCCATAAAATAGTGGACTAGACAAATTTTCTGATCAGGTGATGAATTAGAATGACATACAAATGAACCATTAGATAAAACATGAGTATAAATGTAAGTTTTACTCCTCTTCTCTAACACTCATCAGTCAATTAGTAAACAATAATCAATTCACCCACTCTTCATGCAAGTATTAGAAATGAATGTCAAAAAGAATGAACAGACGAAAGAAAAAAAAAGAATGATGTTATATGTAAAATAAATGATAAGTAAAAATATTGTTCCTAAAATTTTTAAATTATCCAAAAGTACAATTTTATTTTCTTTGTCCAAATGTGCACAGATGTAAAATAGTTTGAATAGCTGACTTTACTCACAAAATGATATTCACCCCAGAACTTGCTGTAAAATCAAACAAATAACCCAAAATAAACATCAGTTGATTGTTTTCATATTGTTTTGAATATTTGAAAACATTTAATAAAATTGATCACCTATAGAGAAAACAGTCTGCTCTACAATTTTACCCATAGCTGCAGAGAGAAGAGATGGGCTCATGCCTTTCTTGAGGGCATTAGTACAAAGTAAATGCAAACAGTTTTGGATCAAATTAGAACTTTTCTTTGCCATTTTCTGTGCCAATAAGCTTTACATTACATTACTTACACACACTATATAATGGAGGTGTAATGGTCATTGCTGTTGAATTAAGTTTAAATCCCTGATAAGGCTGTTTACATTTCACTTCATACCCAGGTCTAGATAAATAGTAGGGTCAACAGAGCTCTCAAGCCTTGTAGGCAGGCAAGACAGTCTAGAAGGAAAAACTGAAATCAAAACTAGGAACTGAGTCCCTAAACCAGACAGATGACACTGATTTCAACTTCATTGTGGCAACACCAATAACATTTTATAGCAATTTGAACAAACATTGGTGCGAGGTAGAAAGAAAACCTACAGCATGGGCAACTTGACCCCCAGATCCAAATTCAAGGGGTTTCACAAGATTGACAAGTGCTATAAAACATACTCACAAATTTCCCTTTTTTCCTCTTTATTAAATAGTAAATAATTGCCTAAAAATACATAGACAATTTTCAAAATATGCATTAAATGGAAGATTACTTTCCACTGTCATATGCATATAAAATTAACTTAAGGACTAAAATATGAATGTATCCCTATATTTGGCTAAATTTCAAGTCCAGATTTAAATAAAAAAACAAACAAAAAAACATTAAGCAACAAACAAATTTCAATTGCTCTTAAATCCTTTAAATAAAGACAAATTTTCAATACCAAATTAATTTTTTGAATTGCTGGAAAAATTGGGGATTATTCAGATTTTTGCACTTTATCTGAGTGCAAAAAAATTTTTAATAAAGAATAACACTTTTTATCATGTAAAAAGATACAAACAAATGCTAGCTCCACTTGTTATTAAATATGGTGTTATTTAAAAAAAAAAAAGTGTGGAGGGGATTTGATTTCAGTAGATTTTTCAAAGGCATCTTAGACTGTGTTCATTAAATTAGTGTCTAAAATATGTGACACTGGTGTAATCCACACCAACCCCCTTCACTAAATAAAGAAATTTTTTAAATATTCGGACCAATATTTATTGGAGTATAAAAATAACAGATTAGATTACAGGCTGGTCCAATTTGGTTTGAACTCTTTGGGTGTTTTGTAACCAAAGCCAGTATATCTGCTGGTGTCAACTCCACATAAAATTTATTTTCATGCAACTTTATATTTAGAATTTGTACATAGAAGAAATCCTAACTGAGATCATTTGGATAAAAACATTACAAAAGCATTTGAAAGGAGTAAATAAATGGCACAGAATTTTACCATTATGAAATCAAAAGTGAAATCATTATTGAAATTTTAATGTTCTATCAGACATTCTCAGATCTTTAGGAAGTTGTTAGGTTGGTTTTATAGCATATCAAATATTGTTGGACTATTTTATACTGAATTAAAGCTTTTTGTGTCAAAAATATTAAGTTAATTTTTGGATGAATATGGCTGTAAGTATAAATGTAGATGAAAATGCAGAATACAAAAGCACATTTCCCTCCCAATGCAATAATTTAAAATTGAGTCAAAAACACATTTCAGAGTAGTAAAAACTAATGTGTAAATAGTTGTAATCATTTACACATGAATAGAAATGTATTTTTTGAGGTATAGTTTGGTATGAAACAACCAAAGTCCTTTTCTTGCAAGTAATTATATGGTTTTAAGTATCTAATAATAATTGGAGACAATTATAGCCTCAGGAAACCATTCTTAATCCAATAATCTGGACAAAGTTATATAGTTTCAAGTATTCCTATGTGATGTTAATAATTTATGCACAACTGTATAGTCTTGAGTAGATTTTATTTTTCAAGATAGAGGATTGATTGATAAATTTAGAGTTTTTGATTTTCTGTTATAAGCATATCTCCCTTAAGAATCATAGGATAACATTTATTTTAATATTCTTGAACAATTTTTTAATGTTATTCATATTGAAGTAGTTCTGTCTTATGGGAGTGAGATCACTGCATTCAATTAGAAAATGTTTCACAGAGTACTATGTTTGGCTGCTTTTTTGTTTGAGTAAAAAGGAGTGAGGGATCTTTGTGTGGCTGATATACAGTTGGGACAGGATAACTTTTCTGGATTTCTGAAATCTTGTTTACATTCTTCCAGAACAGGTCTTATTGAGGGGAATTTATTTTATGTGTTATCATCCCCAAATTGTTGCCACTTTTCAAGGATGAACCAATTTAGTTTGGTTTTTAGATTAAGACATAGAATTATGAACCTGTAAAAGTTTTGGTGTAGGGATATATTGGCTGGATTCGAATAAAATCAAATGGACAAAATAGTCCAAAACCAATATCCACTCTCAAAAATGGACTGGGTAATGCGTGAACGAGGCAGGCTTACAAAATGATAACTGACCGTCATAACGTCCAGGACTAGATCGGTTGGAACCGACAGGAGACACTGTGGTGCTGGGTTCAGAATCACTGACAGCAGCTGAACTTGGCTGTGGAATTTGCCTTGGCCGGTACGCTGACAAAAATAGATAAGATTAATACACACACACACACATACACACACTAAAGTTAAACAATGCAGAGGCAAGGGCACTCAAGCACTGAGGTGGAAAGGGAGAGAGAGACAGAGAGAAGACTCTCTAGAGCAACAACTCAGACAAAGGTTCAAGTAGGAACAGACAAAAAAAGATCACAAACTCAAGCCTACATTAATTATACATCTATAAGTTTTTTTTGTTAATTTTTTATTATTATTATCTTCAATATTTTTATCTGCATATTCTCCAGCTATAGAAGTTATATATATTATATCACTTACCGAATATATTCCATTTGCTGGATGCCTGTTGTAAAGTGACATTTAAGTTAATCATAAAAGCCATTGTTAATGAATTTGATCCTTAATTGTGGCCAGATGCGACAAAGATTATTACATCTATACATATTTGTTTGGTTTGGTTTATCTTTTAAACAGCATATCAACTCTTTATTGGTTATTTAATGCTGAAATTTCATTCATTTTTAAGTGTATCAGATACAAATGAATGAAATAACTATAATCATAAATACATTTTCAATGTTCCAATGCAAGCATTTTTTTAAAAATTGCACTTTATTTGTTTATAATCAAGCGTTTGCTCACAGTTATGAGATATTGTATTTCTACTAAATAAAAATAATTTGTACACATTTGTATGCTTTCAAATAATCTAATACTAAGAATCAATACATAATTATATGGTTTAAAATATTCCTATTCAATAATCATCATGTGTTTGCACATGGTTCTATGGGTTCAAGTATTCCTATTAAAAACAATTTTTAAACAGATCAATTTGACCCATAGATAGGACTTTAACAGGTACTACCACTCTGAGTCAGAGTGAACCAGGGAGTAATGGCAACAAAAGGGTGACTCAGAATTTCTGAACCAGAGACTCGCCACTGGATGCAGTTTAGTGTCATACTAAGGACACCCCTATTTTTTACTTGGGTTTTTACCCTTCCACAAGGGATGCAGTTGATATATTGTAAGCTTGTTTTTGTCATAATAGGAAATTATAGTCAGACTTGTACACACATTTTAATGATTTCTTTATTATCTTAAAGTATTTAAGCTTAATTTAGTTGCAATAAATTTAACCAAATTTGAAATAGAATTCCATCCAGGTTTTTTTTATTGAAAAATCAAGATTATATTGTATAAAGAAATTCAGATGTCATACAAGAAATAACAGGATCTCAAAAAAGAACTTTATTTTAACAGCATGTCAAACCCATCTTGTGTTATTTTATGCCTATCAATACCAATAATTTGCAAACATATTTGACCCATAGATGGGACCATAACAGGTACTATCACTTTGGGTCACAGTGGACCTGAGAGTAATGGCAATGAAAGCATATTCTAGACACTTCAGAGCTTCATAACAGGAGCTTCACCATCAGATGCAATTTAGTGTCATAGTGGGAGAGTCTTACCTCTCTGCAGGGGATACAGTCAGCATATTCTAAGCCCTGCCAACTGGGTTATGTCCATTTTTGTATGACAAATTAAGAAAAATGCGTGTAAGAGAAATTTACCATTCATTACTGTATACAAAGATATTTTTGTTGACAAATTATTATCTTCCTCTCAAACCTTTCATGATTATCTAAAGTGAAAATTTTAAGATTGTAGAATCTGCATGTGCCCTTGATTTGAATGTTTATAGCAGCACTGATTGGCTCAAACTGCAAAGAAGCAAAGGAATAATTCTTCTAAAGATGCCATTAATTTTTTTTAAATACAAGTAACTTTTAAAGACAAACAAGGATAAGAATCAATGCTGAATTTCAATGTTTATTTGGGTTTTGAAAGAAGAATGAGTAACAACCTCATTTCCAATTGAAAAAAAAATAGAAAGAAACAATTCATTAAATTATTAGTCCAAGTTAAAAGTACAGTAAGAGTAACATGAAGCCAAACTTTTTTTTAGACCTTATTTTTCTGATATGAGAAAAATAAGGTTAAAAAAAAAAATTCAGATTTGTGTTACTCTTACCATGCTTTTAACCTGGTCTACATTATTTTGGCTGTCAATATGCTTTATTTAGATATAAAATATTGGCTATGAGAATAATAGTATAAAAAAGAAAAAACTTATACATGTTAATTATACCTAAATCTCACAAATATGGATCAATATCATTTGAGAACCTAAGGTAGAGGGAACTTAGGTGCTGTAGGAGCAGATAAGCCAGTAGGCAGGGAGGGATAGGTTGGAAGCAAAAATAGCTAAGGACAATATGGAGAAAAATATAAAAAGGGAACAAGGGTTTTAAATGAAGGCAAGGATAAAGTGAGAACCTGACAAACAACAAGCTAAGAAAGAAATGCCACATATGCTAAGAGAAACAAGAAGCCAAGAGAAAGCTACAAATAAAATGGAGACCTGGAGGATCCAAGTCAATATTTGATTGCTCTCACAACAAAGGAAAAGACAAAGCATACAGTCTGGATCCAGTTAAACAGAATATTTTTCTCAATATCTGGTAAGTATGCACGGCATGAGTTTTTTTTATGATTATTGATTCAAGGTAAATTCATCATATAAAATTTATCACTGGTAAATTCATAGTTTCAGATTAATTGTTCTTATAATATAGGGTTTCCTTAACCTTAATTCTTTAGCCCTTTTCAGTAAATTCTTAAAAGCAATGCATTCTGAATTTAGCAACATATAATTTAGCTACAATGAATTTATTGAACACAATGATTGTTCTCACAAGTATAAAAATTCTTTAAAGACTTTTGATGGGGGAGAGCAACTCAAGTCACCCAAATATACTTAATGTGTGAGGGTGAGATGCAACTTTAGTTCACATTACTTAAAAATTTTAGATCTTTGTGCCTTGAAAATACTCCTTTTTTCATATACCCAGCCCTAAAATTTAAAAAAATATACTTTATTACTTCTAAAACTTTAGTAAGACAATAGTTTTTAGAAGTATCAGTGAGTAAAAATTTCTCGTTACCACATTTGTGCAATACCCACCCCCACCCCACCCCAAGGCAACAGTAGTGTATTGTGATTGTGAAACTCACAAATATCTTTATTTGCAAACTTTTATTTTATGGTCAAAAGTGGATTCCAGCCATTAAATTTGTCACTAAATGCACCACATCAAAAGGGTTGAAATATTTAATCACTTTTAACCTTCAAAGAATCTTGCTAAGTTTCTCACCACAAACTATTTTTCAATTTTAAATAATTCCAAATCCTTATGTAGAAGGTCTTTTTTATTTTATGTTAATTCATATTGACTTGTACTGGTATGAATAAATATTTGAATTGTGTTCAATACATTTACAAAAGTGCTGATGTCTCTCATGTTGATAGATCATGACAGACAAAAAGCAAATGATAACTGTCCTTTAATAGAAGTTAAATCCGAATGCATGTATTTACCCAACCCTATTACCATTAGTAGAATGTGACACAAGGTCAATTTCTAAGCAGCATAAAGTTAGGCTCTTCCTTCTCCTAGACTGTTTGCCTAACCAAGGCTAAGAAAATCCAGTCTCCCAACTATTTACAGATAACTAGGGGAATAACATGGATTCATGACTTTGCCAAGAAATTTAATGATTCCATTTCCTACAACAATAACTGCTGATTCCATTTCCTACAACAATAACAAAAGTAACTGTATATAAATGTAACAAGTATTATGGGATACATATAGTAACAAGTAAATAATTTCACACATTTTAAAACTGAATTTTACATTTTAAATAATCATAAAAATTATTCTGTACCCACCAAATACATTTGAAATATATCAAGTTTAATAGAGAGACCAATCATGCTGACTATAGATAAATGCAGATAAAGCTAGTAAAAAGAAACTTCATATTTAAGAAAGAAAAGTTAGTAATAATAGGGAGTAAAGCATTAAGAGAAGAGCAAGTTAAGAGAATATGAACAATTTTGGGCAGTGAAGCAATTCAAGACTGAACAATGCAAAGGAGGAGGATATAAAAACCATCAAGACAAAAAAAGGAAGTTAAAAAGTTTCACAATGATACAAACTGCTAAAGTACAAGACATAACAATCAGCATTTTCAAAAATATACACAACTCATACCAGAGAGATAACATCCATCTTTATTAATTTCATCAGACTTTAAATGGAATTTTTTTTTTTTTTTTTTTTTATAGAAAATATATTATATTCATTAGTTTTTATTCTTTGTATCATTTGGTAAATATTTTAAAAGTTTCATACTATTAGGGAAACATTAAATAAAATATTACAGATGGCACAGAAATATATTAGCATTTTTTGTCATGACACTAATATACCTTTTATTAAAAAGATCAAATACAAATAAGAGAAAGAAGATAATCTTTTTGTCATCCCTTTCAAATCAATTATATGGCTCCAAGTAACATTCAAATAAAAAAATTCAAAATCAGTTATCAATATTTTTAAAGTATCAGACAATCATATTTCACTTGTCATTTCAATGAGCAAAGAAACAATATCAAGCATATAATTCGCTTCTTTCATTTATTGTATTTTAGCCTCGTTTTCAGCTATCCATCAAGGAAATAATAATTGATATAATGTTACCAAAGTAAGAAAATGATAATGTTAATTCAAAGGAATTAATTTATAACAGTGATACCTAAACTTATAAACAGCAAAACCTAAAAAAAGTTACCTAAAAAAAAGAAAAAGTAAATAGATATATCAAACTGCATTTTAGCAAATAAGTTTCTTAAAAAATTTATAACTTATGTCAAAGTCTAATAAAATAGGAATGAAGTAAACTTCAAATGAACTACATACCATGCAATCAATAACTAAAAAGGTTATGAAGATTTACAAATACTACCCAACATCTGTTGATGAAATCATGTAAATAGTACTTTCAAAACAAGAGTTATTCCCCTTTGGTAAAGCCACAGCGCCTAATTATGCTATATTGATTATTTATTCACGAATAGTAATGTTATGTATTTTAAACAGAAAATTTTTACTGGGTCTGATTATAGATGCGAATTT